>JANGFH010000350.1:1776-24792 GCA_025758715.1 Glaciozyma martinii | reverse complement strand
TGCTACCTCGACACGACGTACCTCGATCCAAAGTACTGCTTCCCGGCGCAGGAACTTGTGGTGGATGCGTGTGCGGAGTTGGTGAGGTCTAGGGTCGATGGGGATGAGGGGGCGTTGGGGAGGGTCGGAGGGGCGGAGCAGGAGAGGGGGGTGCAGTTGATGAAGGGGTGGTTGGTCAAGAGTGAGGAGAAGGAGGAGGAGGTCGTCAAGGTGAAGAAGGAGGAGAGGCTGTTGGTGGTTATTGGCACGTATTCGATCGGGAAGGAGAGGTGAGTTGGTTCGCGGGTCGTTCGTTCGAGGGCGTCGCTGATGGGCCTTTCGCAGGATTGTCAAGGGTGCGCTGCTTGGCTCAAGGAGATCGTGAAGAGGACTAACGTAAGGACGCAGGAATCGCCAAAGCCCTCTCGACCAAGATCTTCTGCGACGACCGCAAGCTCGCCCTCCTCCTCGCGCAGGACGACCCCGCCTTGCATGCTCTCATCACGCGCGACCCACTCGAAGCTCAAGTCCACTTTGCCTACCTCCAGGACATCAACCAGGAGAAGCTTTCGGCGTATTTGGAGCAGTACCCGATGAGCGAGGGAGGGTTCACCAAGTGCGTTGGGTTGAGGCCGACAGGTGAGTTTCGCGAGCTCGGGCCGAGGGCGGGAGCTGATCTGAGCTGCAGGCTGGACGTACAAGGGCGAGGGAGGACTCGAAAAGATGCCCAAGGTCGCCAAGGTTCTCGAGCGCGAGAGGATTCGCAAGCCGTACTCGCCTGCGGGAATGTGTTCGTCTTTCTTCCTTGGTTTCTCTCCCCTTTCGCTGATACGGCTTGACGGCTACAGATCCTCAACGCGATTCGACGCCAACCTGCCTCGCATACGGAGTCCCCTACTCGGAGCATTCCTCCTTCTACGAGTGCGCTCCTCCTCCCTCCCCTCCTCCCTCGCTAACCTCCCTCGCAGGCTCACGTGCTTCGCCCTCTCCCTCGACTACCGCAAGATGATCCCGACCGTCAGCGTTCACTCTTCCACCTCGCGGGCGAAGATGCAGGAGTGGTTCGGGAGGTGGGACGCGGAGAAGAAGAGGAGGAGGGACGCCAAGCTGCCGCTGCTGGTGCCGCCGCGCTCGACGAACTACTGGTGATCCTGTACTTGTTATCGCATCGCAAATTTGCAAACGTTGTTGGTTGTGCTCAGAGCGGGGTTGGAGAGCTCGCTAGCGAGCTGTGAGTCGGCTGGTCTTCGCTCACCGCTTCGGCCCCCAACTAGCTGTCGCACTCGCAATCTCTCGATGGGTAGCTCGCAATAACCCCAAGTTCGTTACTCAGGTACGCCAGTAAAGCATTGCAGCACGTCGGCCCATTCGATTCGCTTGCCGCTTTCCTTCGTCGTTTCGGTCGTTCTGCGAGCAAGCGTCAGTAATCTTGCTCTGTTCGGGAGCCCAGAAACGAAGCCGCAGAAGCGAAGCTGGCCATACATTTAAACGATAAGCTCCTCCCACTCGTAAGTAACATCGTCTCCATCCTCGTTCCTTCTCTTCACAGCAAAGCTATCGAGGGTCGTAGGGAGAAGCTCGAGGATCTCCTCAACCCATTCTTTGTCCTCGTCGATGACGACTCCGACCATCAAGGAGACAATCTCACGAGGAAGGGCGTCGAGGAAAGATCGAGGTATCTTGACGGGATCCCCAGAGACGAACGCGCCGATGTGAAGAATGGAGAGATGTCGATGGAAGGGAAGGATGGAGGTGACGGCGTCGAGCATGATTTCCGGCGCGGCGTAGTAGTAAGTGAGGGTGAGGGAGTTGAGGTGGAACCCAGGCTGACGAAGCTGCTTGCTGATGGCGTCGAATGGGTGGGCGCTCCTGAGCTCAACTTTGCGAAGAGTCTCCTTGCTGGTACTGCGCAAGAGCAACGTGACGATTTCTTCGTCCTCGCCCAAACTTTCGTCCTCCTCGTCAGATTCACATCCGAAGATGGTAGCAAGATCGTGGGTGAGGGATACGAGGGGGAGCGAGGCGGTGGGGAGAGGAGGACGCTCGGAGCCGAAGAGCTTCCGCTTCGAATGGAGGGAAATGTCGATCTCGAGTACCTGTAGCTTGACGAAGAGGGCGAGCTGCTTGACGAATTGCGCTGGAGAAAGGTCGACTGGGTAGCTCTCCGAGTGAAGACTGGGCTGCATCCACCGGAACGACTTGAGACTCGAGGCCATCGAGCCTACAGCTGTCTCGAGAATCGTTCTCAGTGCGATGGGATGGAAGTCGACGAATTTGAGCTGCTCCAACCTCGTACAAAGCTTGAGCATCTTGCGGCACGCTTCGACGACGAACTCGAAGCTCCTGAGCTGCCTCGCGATCAACGTTCCCAAGTCGACCTGCTCGTCTCCTTCTTCCTCGTCCGACTCGTCCGACTCGGGCTGGGTGAAAGCGAAGCACCCATGGATCTCGAGCTTTTTGATGTAGCTCCAAGTCGGCCCCCTACCTCGTCGTTCTCGAAGAGGATGATCCGCGCAGGGTCCAGATCCCGTGGCTCCTCCTGCACGATGAGAACCTCCTGCCAAACGACCGCTTGGCCCAGCTCGCGCCAGAGCTTCGAGACGAGGCAGAGTGGAAGAGCTTCGCCGACCAAGAAGTTGTGCGAGCTGACGATGAGAGCGAGGACTTCGTTGGGGAGGGAGGGGATGTTGCGAGAGCTGCCAGACGACTGGTCAGCTCCTTTCCTTCCAGATTCCCTTCTCGCGAACTCACCTCATCGTACGATTTGTGCAGGCGAAGCGCGAGGAGACCACGGAGCTTTCGAGTTCGTCGACGAGAGCTGCAGAGTCCTCGTCAGCTGAAGCCACCAATCTCCTAGGTCCCCAAAGCTTACAGAGAGTCGTAGAAGCGTTGAACAGAGGGTGAGGCGAGGAATGAAGCGCAGACGTGGCTTGGGAGGAAGCACTCGGGAGGATCAGGCTGACGCGCGATGGACAACGCGTGGCCCTGCAGAGTCACCGTCAGTACTTCCCAGGCACCTGCGATCACCTTCCCTGCACTCACCAAAGATGGAGCAAGAGCGGGGTAGTCCACGAAGCGGAAGGAGGAAGAGCGTCAAATGGCCCAAAAATCTCGCAAGTCGCTCTCGACCAGCTGGGCTCCCTCCAGTCTGCGATCCTGCTCTCTGCGAATGCAAAGCGCTCGATGGCTAGAATCCAATAATGAGAAGCTATATTCAACAAGGAGAGTACAAGAGAACCAATAGCTGCGATGGACAAAAGTGAGCGAACAGTTCTAACCCCCAACGATTGGAACTCACGAGACTACGGACGTCGACCAGCGATGCTACCAGCCCACGAGACGAAGGATGAGGTACATCGTCGATCCAAAGAACCTGAAGGCCGAAAGAGCGGCAACGGACCAAAAGATGCCGACCTGTGCGCGACGACGCATTAGCGTGCGGAGCGAAAGGGAAGAGTGGAAGAACGCACCATGTAGAAGTTGACGGGAGGATCTGCGCTTGAACGAACGGCGAGGAAGTTGCTGATGCCCAAGAAGTCAGCGAAGCTCAACACGACGCTGAGCGAAAAGACCTACTTCCACCAGCTGCTCGTGAAGACGATCACGAGGATCATGTTCGTGCCGAGGTAGGCCAGCAGGGTATTGGTACTGTGAAGGAGGTTTAGCAAAGGCAGCAGGGTAGAGGAGAATGCAGGCGCACCGAATGTTGGCGTAGTGATCTGCCTTCTTCGTGTCGACGTCGCGCTTCTGGTGCACGACGACGTACGGCGTACTGATCTCCTTCTTCATACCCTGCAGAAAGACAATCGTTAGCACTGCTCAGGAAAAGGCAACGCGAAACTCACCAGCCACAGCGCATCGACGTCCTCTGGTGCAGAAACGAGGTCCACCTCGACGAGTTCCTTGCCATCGGCCGTCTTCTTCTTCGTCGCTCCTCCGAGGTCCTTGGCCGAAGTAGATCCTTTGGTTCCCCAAGCTGTGCGGCAGAACAGTCAGCGAGGAAGGACGAACCCGGAGACGAGCCAATCTCACCGAGATCTTGCAAGTTCGCTGGGGAGGGACGTCAGCGGATAGCCAACGCTCAGTGCCGGAAAATACTCACCAAAGGAGTAGATTGTGAGAACCGAGACGTAGGAAGGGAGGAAGAGCATGCTGAAGAGGTCGAAGTCAGCACCTGATCGCGAGCGACGACCTAGAAGAACGCACTATTGAAGGAAGCAAGTGATGAGATGCCACGGATCAGCGTGAAGGACAGAGGAGACGATGTAGAGGCCGTAGGTCGCGCCAATCGAGATGGCGATGTCCCTGAAGCCGGACTGCGAGAACAACGCGCCAATGTCGCTCCATCCAGCCGCCGTGTGGGGAACCGACAAGTAGATCGTCCACACCGTGCAGTAAAGCGCGATGACGAAGAGGACCGCGAACAAGGTCATCACCAGGATGTCTGCGAGAGGCTCAGTTAGCTCCCCCACTTCGTCCGGGGAAGGAAGGCGACGCACACCACCACTTGGATCCCTGGGGCTTGTTGCCCAACGCGCAAACGATCGTGACGCCGAGCGTAGAGATGTCTGTAACGAGGTCAGCTCATTCCGTCGACTTGGAAAGAGAGCCGACGCACAAATCGAGTTGGCGATGGAGATGATGTCGCTTCCGTAGCCCCCGAAAGGATCGTCGGCACCGCTGGCAGTTGCTGAAGAGCACAAGAAGAAGAACGCGAGGTAGAACGAAGAGAGTCCGACGAATTGGAAGATAAGCTGCACCAAATCCACTTCAGCTCGAACGCTCTTCGCGCACACCCACGCTCAGGCTCACCTGGATCAGGTTGTAGAGGAAAAGGATCGACAGCCAGGTCTTGCGGAAGAATCCCTGACCGCTCGTCCAGACGCGGTAGAAGTGGGTCGTCGCGTGCGTCGCGGCGAAGAACGATCCGTTCCTACAAGCCGACAAGCATCAGCGACGGCTACCCAGCAGGCGATTGGAAGGAACGTACATCCAGCGCCTTCGCTGGCTGATGAACTCGGGAACGCTGTCGGGGACGTCGGTGGATGCCTTCGCCGACTTGACGTAGCGCAGCGTCCACGCCTCCTTCTTCTTGCAGACGATCTCGAAGCAAAGGATGCGGTCTTCTGCAAGGTACATATTCGACTCGGAAAGAGAGGCAGTAGCTCCCTGTACCTCCAGGTCAGAGCTGGGTCCGAGACTGGAAGGAAGCGAGTACCCACAGGCTCATGCATTTTCTCGCCGAGAAAGTACGTCTGAAGAGGTCCAAGACCGTCGGAGCCGTTGAGGAGAGCCTTATAGCGGTAGGCCGAGAACCTGGGGATGTCCAGGGATGAGCTCAGGATCGACAAGGGAGGAGGAGGGGGACGAACGCTCCGGGAAGCACGCTGATGTAGCCAAAGATCGACTCGAGAGGCTTGTCCAGAATGTCTGCGCCGCGTTCCCATTAGAAGGGCTACGATGGTGGAGGGAAAAGCACGCACTAGACATCTTGTACTCCTGCACGCAGCACCAACAGATCAGCATCGAACGCCTCTTCGATCCCGCGCAAGCAGGAAACGCACAAAGTTCTGCGCCGCGACAAGCGGGTTGATAACGTTGCCGCAGCCTCGACCAAGGTCGACAGTGATCTCTGCGAAGAAGAAGCAAAGAGAACCCAATCAGTAACGAAGCACCGCGACGCGAGCGAAACACTCCGCACCTCCGCACGCTCCTCCAATGCCCTTGTTCTTGTCGAAAGCTTTCCTGCAAAGCACAATCAATCAGGCAGAGTTAGCAAAAGCGCCGAACCCAGACCGAGGAGGGGGCAGGACGCACCAGAGCGAGTAGATCGAAGTCCCCGAAGGCCTCGTGCCGACGTCGAGGAGAATGCAGACGTTCGGGCGGAGCTGAGGGCAGAAGGCGTTGAAAGCCCAGCGATGCGAGTTGAGCTTCTCTGCGGGTGCGAGGCGATCGTCAGCTCGGAATTGGCGGTGGTGGCAAGAAAGGTCAAGACGGACTCTTGTCTGCGGAGGAGGTGGAGTTAGCGTCTGGAACGATTCGCAGCAAGCCAGTAGAGACTCACTCTGCTCCTTGAGGCAGAAAAGGATCTGCGAAGCGAGGTCGTCAGCGAGAACCACGCAAGCGAGAGGAATCCTCGCACCTGCACCGGCGCGATTCCTCCCGAAACAGTGCCCTTGGAATCGACGACGACCTGAGTCGTGTACTCGAAGAGGTGTGCCTGCACATCCTTGCCGTCGACCGTGTCCTTGGCGATTCCATCCTGGTACGCCCCGTAGAGTCCGATGACCTTGAGCGTGCGCTCGTTGATCTTGGTCCGTCCATCCGAGACGATACACACGACGACCCTGCGCTTTCGTTAGCTACGGTTCGTAGACCGATCGAGAAGCGAACGCACTTCTTCCACGAGTTCTCGCCCCAGGTCTTGCTCTTCGTGCGGGATTGGAGGAATTGGATGTTCTGCGATCGAAGTTTGCGTGAGTGGAGCAGAGCAGGAGGGAAGAGCGAGCGTACCTTGATGACGGAAGTGAAGGTACGACAGAATAGCTCTTCGTCCTCGTTGTCTGCAAAGGCCGATTCAGCAGCAGTTCCAGCTCGCGCAAAAGGAGGAAAGACGCACACATCGTCAAGCAGATAAAAAGCTCCGTCTGGCGCTTGAGCAGCGTCTGCCTGAGCGTGTACCGTTGTCCTACTCAACCGTCAGCTCCCATCCCTCGCACGCTCGCAGCTCAAACTCACGCGTAAAGTCGTCCGGATCATCGCACACCGCCGTATACCTCATCTTCCCACTCTCCCCACTCATGTCCTCCCCCTTGTACGAGTTGAACTGGAGGATACTCTTCGGCACCGGACACTCGAGGACGAGGTGACCGTCCACGAGCTCGATCTGCTTGACGCTCCGCCTGTTCATGTACTTTTGTCGCTGGAGGGCGTACTCGTTTGGCTGCTGGTAGTACGGCTGGGCCATGGGCATCGAGTAGGGAGAGTGCGGGGCGTGCATGGGCGAAGGAGGGTAGGCGGGTGCGCCGTAGGGGAGGGGAGGAGCGGGTTGCGGAGGGTAGTAGTCCTGCGATTACTCTCGTGATTAGCTCCCTTCTCCCCAGGGAAGACCACTCGAGACGCACCTTGTCCATCGTCAACGCCGTATGAGAGTAGTTGCTCCTCGCGTCCCAGTTACTCCCCATGCTCGTGTCCGCCTCGTAGTACCCATCATGAACGTTCTGCTGCCCCGCATACGGATCCACAGGACTGTGAACATCCTGCTGCGAGTACCCCCCGTGCGCCTGTCCCCCGTACACCTGCTGTTGCTGCGGCGCGGCCTGAGGGCGCGAATAGTTGGTCTCCTGCCGGCGGGGCGAAGGGGCGGGCTGGTAGTACGGGTCGTGCAGAGGTTGGCCCTGGCGAGCTGCTTGCTCGTCGCGCCATTCTTGAGAGGGGGTGTTGCGATGGCGGAGGTTGGACATGGGGATCGTGCGGGGGGTCAAGGAGGGGAGAAAGGAGTGTGGGGGCTTTGGGAGAGCTGGGGCGCGGGGAGTCCTGGGCCTGCCGGGCGCGCTGAGAAGGGTGAAGGAGAGTGGGAAGGGAGTAGGAGGAAGAAGAGGGCTCGAACCACGCGGAGGGCACGAACAGGGCTCCAGGAGCTCTCGTCGAACGAACGCTGTTGCGACGCGACAGCGCTTCTCTCAATGCCGCACAACGAGCACAGGGCGTAGAGTCAAGTGTTCAAGTTGCGCAAACGATCCTCCCTCCTCGACAGCTCCCCCTCCTCGGTCCCCTCGCGACCATCACTCATCCTCGCCCTCGTCGTCCACCAGACCGTCGATCCTGCAATCACAGAAAGAACGTCGAGTCAGCTCCGTGCTTCATTCCCAGTTCCATTCTGATCCAGCAACAGCAAATCGCAACGCGGCAGCAAATCCTCTGCGAGAACGAAACGTTAGCTCGAGCTCGAGAACGCGAGAGGAAAGGGAACGCACCAGGGTAACTATGATATGGCCATCATTGATTGGGAAATTACGCCCTACTATGGCTCTCCTCGAGGAAGAGGTTCGATGTACGCGAAAAATGGCGGTAGCGTCTCATCAACGGATTCGCGAGCGCGCGCGTTGCGGAGAGGTGGTGGAGCCGAAGGGGAGCAGGGCAGGAAGAGGGACTAACCTGGGCTCGAGCCCCAGAAGAGCTAGGTCGGGATCGAGGTGTCGGAGGGAAGAGGTAGCTGAACAAGAGGCAAACGTCAGTAAAATTTCGCTCAAGTACTCTCCCTCGGAGGGGAGCTCAGGCTCGGACTCACTGTACGTCGGCACCACGGCCGGACCACCGGTCCTCGAGTCTCCACCTGCCGGCCCAGCGCCTTAGGCCTCGATTTCGGCGACCTTGGGAGCTCGCACGAGGAGCGGGGGCGTGTTGAGCGCCGCCCACTCGTACTTGAGCCCTCCCTTGATCGGCTCGTACTCCTTGTCGGCCGGAGTAACCCTCTTGCCTGCGTAACCGAACCCAGTTAGCTCCCTCGGCCCTCCCTGCGCCTGCCCCAAGCACGAGAGAGCGAGACCCACCCTTCCAGTAGAAGACACCCCAGGCCCTTGCGGCGACCTTGGCCTTGTCGTTGTCGGTCTCCTGGAACGCTAGGCGAACCTTCTTGACCTCCCAGCGGCAGGTGCCGTCGTTGATGGCGGCGGAAGCGGACGCGGAGGGAGTAGGGAAGCCCTTGCCTGCCCAGCGGGTTTGGTAGATGGTGCTGTTGAGGCCGTCCTTGGGGAGGAGCGACAAGAGTCGGGGGAGGTTGGCGAGGCGGGGAATTGTTGGGATCATTATTGCTTGCAGTACGGGCGAGGGGTCGAGTCGGGTTGGGAGAAGGAGCGGTTCGGAACTCATGTTCGATTCCATTACAATTGGATAGTAGTCGGATTTCCCTTGTTCTAATCCCCGTCGACGCGTCGTTAGGACGCGTTCTTCCCTCCCCTCCCATCCCTCGACCCACGCAGAATCCACACCAAAGACCACTCAGACCATTTTCCACAACCTTGCTCCCCTTCCCGAGCACGCGAATGGCACCACGACGATCCACCGCCTCTGGCTCTCAAGCGACTCCCTCGACCGCCGCAAAGGGGAAAGACCGCAAGCCCGCCCGCCTCCCCTCCTCGGACGCAGAAGAAGAATCCGACGGAGGCCGACTCCCCAAATTCGAGCACGTCCAGATGCAGTACCTCAACCAGCCCGTCGATGGGAAGCAGAGCGATACCAAGCTCCGCGCGTTGCTGGCGGAACTCAAGTTGCTCAAGAAGGAGCTGGGGACGACGCTCGAGGTGCTGGGTGAGGCGGCGAGTGATGTCGCAGAGAGCAGTGCGAAGAAGGCGGAGGAGGTCGAGGAGATGGAGGATGAGGTGCCAGAGGATGAGGTGAGTCGCCGCGTGTGTGTGTGCTGGTGCGGGGTTTCACGAGGTCTCCGCGGTAGGAGGAGCTGTAAAGAAAGCTGGAGGGGAGATCCTGGAGGGAGAGCAGGGCAGTAGGCAGTGGAGGGATACTCGGAGCTGACCCTCTTCCTCTCCCAGCCCACGACCAAGCGACTCGACAAGGAGTTCCGCCTCGTCCTCGACAAGCAACACGAGATCAACCTCCGCTCCAGTGCTCTCAGCGAGCTCCGCCAGAGGGTCGTCCAAGGTCACGAGATTGTGCGTCGCGTCCTTGCCTCCACCCCGAGCTGCACTCACGCGTTCTTGCACCGACAGAGGAACATCATCGACGTGTACGAGAAGTCTGTTCACCCTACGCTGGAGAATTACGCGAGCAAGACCTCTCGCCAAAAGTACATGGAGAACGAGGAGTACATTTCGTTCCGGAACCTCATCTGGGTTCGTCCCTGCCTCCCCTCTCTCCCTCCCTGCTCCCTACTGAAACCCGCGCAGGAGAACCTTTACGACGGTCGCGCCGTCCCCAATATCAAGAAGATGATCCCCGCCGGTCCGTCCCCCTCTGCCCACCCCTCTTCCTCCCACTCACGCCTACCTTCGCAGAGCCCAACGACGAGGAAGACTCGGACGACGAGATCGAGATCGGAGCCCAACAAGCCGACTTCCGCTGTCCCCTAACCCTCACCATCCTCGCCGACCCCATGACCTCGTTCGTCCCCTCCCCCCTCTCCTAGACTCTACTGACCCCGTTCGCGCGCAGTACGATCTGTCCGCACTATTTCTCTGGTGCGGCGATCAGGGATTACCTCAAGAATGGAGAGGCGGCTTGCCCGATCCCGGGGTGCAACAAGACGTTGTCGATGGAGGTCATGCGCGAGGATGGGAATTTGAAGAGGAGGGTCGAGGCGCATGAGAGGAGGGAGGCGGAGGGAGGGAATGGGAAGACGGCGACGCAGTTTCAGACGATTGATAGTGATAGTGATGAGTAATTCGACGAGGTGGTTGTTGCTGTTCGTCTGCAACTGGCGAGGGCGAGGGGGTCTGCTTCGTTCTTCCTCCTCTTCGACTTTGGTTCTCGGATGCTTCGGCTCTTGGATCGTAGAGCTGCTGCGACGTTGCTTAAACTCCCCCACCTCACGCGCGCTACCAAGATTCAAAATCATTGCGACATAGGTATGCGAGAAACAGCGCCATAAACAAAAGGTGCTCTCGACTTTAGGAGGGAGGGAGGAGGTAGTAGGAGGGAGGAGGATAGTGCTGGGGAGGTGGGTATGCAAGAAGAGTCCGGAGGTAAACCAAGTCAAGGAAACCGAGCGAGAGAGAAGCCTACGACAACCGTGCCGCCTTCGCTCTCCGCCTCGTCGTCGGTCCTGGCAACGCCTCCTCGACCGGCGCACTCGTCCTCCCGCTCCTCCTAGGCGTACTCCCCGCCGCGACTCCCGCTCCCCGCCGTCCCCGTGACCGCGTGGGCTTCCCCTCGTTCTCCGACGGAGAAGTAGCGACGGACGAAGCCTGTTCCTCGACTTCGATGACGGCGGTAGGGATGTCGAAAGGGAGGGAAGAAGGGGGGTCGATCGACATGGCGCTGTTGTTCTTCTTGAGGTCGAGCGAGGAGGACGAGGAGAATGCCGAAGGGGGTTCCTTGCGCTTCATCCCTGACGAAGGTGAGAGTTCGGCCATCGAAGCGTCCTGCTCTTGAGGAGGGGTCGTAGGACCGACGGTCGCCACGTCCGCCGACTGGTCTCCGAGTTCAGTCGTCACGCCGTCGTCGCCGTTCCGATCTGGGGTCGTTTGGCTGAAGCCCGTCATTGACCGTGCGGGGGTTCCACCGAGGCGTAGGTTGTCTAACTCTCGATCGTCAGCAGCGTCGAACAAAGTCCGAAGGGAGGAGGAACGCACCCAGTTGTTGAGAGTAGAGCATCGAGTCGCCGAAAGAGCCAGAAAAAGTCGGAGAGGTGACGGCGGGAGAGTCGACGGCGGGGATGTGTGGTGGGGGTGCGGCGCCCGAGTTGAAGGGAAGGGAGGAGACGAGGAGGGGGAGAGCGGGGACAGAGGTGCCGTCGGTGGAGGTCGTGGCGAGCCAGGGGTGCTTGAGGGCGTCGTCTGCGAGAGAACGCGCGCAGAGTGAGTAGGCATTCTCGAGACGTGGAGAAAAGCGCGACGCACGAACAGACATCCTCTTTGCGGGGTCGACAATGAGGAGTTGTTCCAGGAAGTTGATCGCTGCGGGGTTCCTTGTGAGCAAAGCTCCGAGCTGAGGGAAGGAAGAAGGACGCACCAGTTTCGCTCACGCCGTTCTCGCGAACCTGATCAAAGTCCACTCGCCTTGCCGCCATCCGCTCTGGCAGAGGAGTACTTTCGCTCTCGTCGAACGGTGTGGCATTCGTGAGGCACGAGTAGAGCACGACGCCGATGGACCAGGCGTCGACGGCGTTCCCGTAGCCAGATTGTCGGTTGTCGGCGAGGATGACCTCTGTTTGGTTAAAATTAGGGAACGAGTCTCGCGGGAGAGAAGATGGAGACGGACCAGGAGCGAGGTAGGTCGGTGTTCCGCACATCGTTCGAAGCCTGCAGGGGGATCCGTCAGCGAGACCCACAGAGCGAAAAGTGCCCTCCGAAAGCGTACATAGTCTGCGAGCAAGATACATCAGTTCGCGCCCACACTGAGAGCACAGCGGGAAGCGACGCACGTTGTTGTCGACCATCTTCGCGAGCCCAAAGTCCGTCACCTTGCACAGTGGTCGCAGCCCCTTGCTGAGCAAAAGGTTCTCGGGCTTGAGGTCCCGATGCGCGACGCCTTGCGAGTGAAGGTACGAGACCGCTTCGCAGACCATGAGGGCAATCTCGCGCGTCTCCGATTCCTCTGCAGACGGGCGGTGAGTTGGAGGTATGATCGAGAGGGGAGATGGAAACGCACTTAGCCCTTGACGCGACATCACGTAGTCGAGCAAGTCCCCACCGTCAACGTACTCCATCACGAGCCTGCGGAGAAGCGTCAGTCGGGCTCGAGGGTAATCGCCGCGAACGACTCACCACATGCGCTGCTCGTCCTCGAAGTAGTCGATGTACTGAACGCAGAATTTCTGCAGCGTCATCTCCAGTCAGCAAACTCGCTAGCCCAGGGAAGCGAGAGGACGTACGTGATCCAGCTTCTTCATGATCTCGACTTCGCGTTGAATCATCTCCATCGTCTTGGGGTTCGCCGCAAACCGCTGCGTAGCCCACACATCAGCTCCCCTCCTCTCCTGTCTCCACGAACGCAACGCACAGCCTTCTGAATGATCTTGATTGCCATCATCTTGCCCGTATCCCTCTGGATCCCCTTGCGAACAGTCGCAAACGACCCCTTGCCAATCTGCTCTCGCACGTCGTACTTGGCGTGGATTCCTCCTCCGCTCGACTCGTTGATCCCCCAGGGCTGGTTCGCCGCTGCAGAGTTGGAAGAAGGGCCTTGGAAGACGAAGCGGAAGTCGTTGGCGAACGAGGAGGTTGCGGGGCCAAATATGATCTCGTCGCCGGATTCAAGGAGGGTCACCTTGTTCTTGCCGACCTGCGCGCGCGTGGGATGAACTGGTCAGTCAAGAGCTCGGGCATGTGCGGAGGTTGGATCTGCGAGCCCTCCATTCCGACCCCCCTGAAACGGCAACGCCAGCTGCCTTCCTCAGTGCTGTCCTGAGGCCACAGGAAGTGTACAAGCTCCCTCCTTCACCGTAGATATCTCTAGCTATTCCCAGAACAACCCCCAGCCAGCACCGTGTCCCACCCACGAGCTGCACGCCGTGTCTCACGCCGACTCACCTTCTTCCCCCTCACAAAAGTCCCGTTCGTTGAGGTATCCTGAAGCTTGACCGACCCGTCCCCGTCCTCGTCCACAAAGATCCTAGCGTGCCAGCTCGAGACCTTGATCGAGCTAAGCCTGACGGCGCAGTGAGGGTGCCGTCCTACAAAGTACTCGTTCGTGCCCCGCTCCAACTCGACCCTCGCCGGCCGCTCGACGTACGCCTCTCCGGCGCCTGGTACGCCTCGTAGCTCCGCTTCGGTCGGAGAGGGGGAGCACGAGACGAGGACGCCCCAGAGGTTGGAGGGGAAGACGGGAGACGGCTGCGAGGCGGGCTGCGTCTGGGGCTGGGTTTGGGTTTGCTGGGTTTGGGAGAAGTCGGGGATGGGCTGAGAGAGGTCGTAGGATTCGGGGATGATCAAGTCCATCGTCGGATGAGGGGGGATTGGAGGAGGTACACGGTCGCTGGGAGGGCGGAGAGCGCGGTCTTTTTTTGGTGGTGTGACTGGGTTTGCGGGCTGGAGGCGAGAAGGGTATACCGGGAGACGAGGTTTTTGCGCTGCAAGGAAGTGGGAGGAGGGAGAGAGGCTCGACTGGGGAACGAACAACGCGAACAGGCTGACAACGCGCCTCGCGACTTTGCGATTTCTCTCGACGCGCGCCCTAGGTCAAGGTGGACTTGCTCTCGAGTGCCTTGCGAACAAGGTGTCATTACGGCCTATCTAACCAGGTAAACAAGGCTTTTCTTTCCGTCGCTCAGAGTCGTTCACTGGAGAGAGGTCGTCAGCGCGATCCCCTCCTCCTTCGAAGCCAAACTCACCTCCTCAGCCTCATCCGCACTCTTCTTCGAGCACTCCTTCCTAACCCGCTCCAAGAAGTACTTCATATCCTCAGGATCCACCCCCGGCGTGATCCCATGCCCAAGGTTGACAATCCACCCTCCCGTCATCCCCTCCTTCGCGATCGTAAAGTAGCCGTCCTTGCCCCAAACGAGTTCTCGCACCTCCCGCTTGATCGCAGGTTGTCCACCATGCAGCACCGCCGGATCGAGGTTCCCCTGCAGCGCGACCTTGCCCTGCGTGTACGTGCGAGCGTCGCGCGCCGAGATGTTCCAGTCGACGCCGACGGACGAGTATCCGCACGAGGCGAGGGAGAGGAGTTGGGAGGGAGAGTTGGTGCCCTTGGAGAAGACGGTCATGGGAGGGCAAGGGATGCCGAGGGGGTCGAGGTGGGCCTTGACGAGGGGAGGGAGGGCGGCGAGGTAGGGGAGAATAAAGTCGTTGAATTGGGTGGGGGAAAGGGTTCCGGCGTTCGTGTCGAAGATTTGGAGGAGCTGCGACGAGTGTCAGCTGGGGAGAGAAGAGGGAGAGAGGAGAGAACGCACCTGAGCTCCAGCGCGCACTTGGCCCGCGAGGTACTCTGCGCTGACTTCGGCGATGCGCTGCAGGACGGCTTTGGCGTTCTCGGGGTACTTGTACAACCACGTCTTGACCTTCTCCCACGTCTTGCTGCCTCCTCCCTCGACCATGTACCCGAACAGCGTCCAAGGTCCCGCGCAGAACCCGATGAGCGGCACGCGGCCTTCGAGCGTCTTGCGCGTGAGCGTGATGGCGGCGAACACGTAGTTGAGCTCCTTGAAGACGTCCGTCTTGCGATCCAGGATCCGCTCCTGCGCATCCTCGACGCTGAGGAGAGGTTCCGGGAAGTGAGGTCCAACGCCGCCGAGCATCTGAACCTCCATGCCCATTGCCTGGGGAACGACGAGGATGTCGGAGAAGATGATCGAGGCGTCCAGGAGACCGTCGTACCGGCGGATGGGCTGCATCGTGAGCTCGCAGGCGAGAGCAGGCGTGCGGCAGACGGTGAAGAAGGAGTGGTTCTTGCGAACGGCCATGAACTCGGGCAGGTAGCGGCCTGCGTACGACAAGTCAGCTTGGCTGAGGCAGGTGCTGGGATTGACTTGCCGGCCTGGCGCATGACCCAGATGGGAGGGTGGTCGAGAGTGAGGGGGTCCTTGTTGGCGGCGGAGTCGAGTAGGAGCGAGTTGCGGAGGGGCGGGAGGCTCGACAGGACGGGGAACTCGTAGTCGGTTACTGGCGTTGGCAGATCAAGCTGCTGAGGTGCTGGGATTTGAGTCATCTTGGGCGGCAGGCGAGGGGTTGAAGCGAGAGAGAGCACCTCGAACCACGACCGGGGAAGTTGGCGTGCGGAGTGTCCTCGCGCCTACGCCGAGGATCTCCCCCAGGTCTTCGCAGCGTCGACGACGACTCAGTTCTCTCGAGATCGGCGCTGCGAAACAGTCCTTTCGCAGCTCAGGGAGTCGCACAGAAAGACGTGGATTGATTCAAGCATCTGCGGCAAGCGACTTTGAGCTTCTCGACGACGATTCGCTCCTCCCTCCCAACTCGCTCCCTGCGACGCACGAAGACGGATCAGCAAAGAACCAAGAACACTCGAGAGAGCGACTCACCAGCTCATCCCACCAGCTTCTCCCAGTCCCAGTCTCCCGCGCGCTGCTTCACCATCACCTTGAAGCTCTCCAACTGCGAACCCCTCGGCCCGCTCGCGAACTCCCTCGCCCCTTTGAGGCTACGATCGAGCACATGCACGCCGAACAAAAACTCCTTGAGTCCGTGTGGGAGGGAATCGAGGAAGTGGCGAGGGATTGAAGGGATTTCTTGTCCGGGATCGGGGGAGGAGTAGACGGCGAGGCGAGAGAGGTGGGGGTGGAAAGGGAGGATGACGGCGAGTTTGTCGAGAGAGTACTTGGAGGGAGTGTTGTGGAGCGTAGCTCGAGAGATTCGAGATGGAACCCTAGCTGCGCGAGGACCTTGAGCAAGGCCCCGACGGGGGAAGCTCCCATCGAGAGGATCCAGATCTTCCTCAGCGTCTCCTTGCTCACAGCTTGCAGCAGCAACTTCGTGAAATCCGGTTCGGCTTCCTCGTTCGTATCGTCAGGCCCCGGAGCTCCCCTCGATGATTCCAGTTGAAGCGAGGTGAGAAAGAGAGTTGTGAGTGGCGAAGGACGTGGGAGGGTGAGAAGTCGAGTAGCTTGGTCCGTCGTTGCCGGGAGAGTGATATCAATGTCGACTTCTTCCAGCTTAGTGAAGACGGAGAGGAGTAACACGAATTCGGAAGGGGTGAAGCGCACGGGAAGGTATTCCGAATAGACGTCCTGCTGGTGCCATGTGAAGACTCGAAGCGTCGCTGCCGATGAACTCGCCTCCTCCAGTATCGTCCGCAAACCGGCTGCATCAAAGTCAAAGATCTCGAGGTACTCCAGGCCGCTGCAGACCGCCAGCAGCTTGCGACACCAGCTCAAAGCAAAGTCGAACTCGTTACGCTCCAACCGGAGAGGCATCCTGCTCTCCGGGAATCCCTCAGAGTCGGCTTCGCTCACGTCATCGAAATCAGGCTCGCTGAAGACGTCGACAGCGTCAATTTCGAGCTCCTTGATGTAGCGACCGAGGCGATGCGAAGTGGCGGAATCGTGAAAGAGGAGGGCCTGCCGACGGTCGAGACTCGTTCCCATTGGGAAGATAGAGATGTAACGCCAGACAATCGCTTGTCCCAGCTCCCTCCAGCGCCTCGAAACGAAGCACATGGAGCAGGCTTCGGCGGGCGAGAAGTTGTCCCTGCTAAGAACGTGGGCGACGAGCTCGTCTGGGAGGAATGGGAGGCGGGTGGAAGGCTACAAAGCTTGGTGTTAGAGAGGGTCTTCGTACTTTCTGCTCAGGGCAGAAAGACGTACTCGATGGGAGGGGGCGAGTCGAGGGAGAGAGAGCTCAAGGGGGGGAGGGGGAGGTCTGGGAAGAGGTCCCACGTCAGCTGGCGTCCCTTTCCTCCTTTCAAACGCCAAACTCACCTCCATCGTCTCGTGTACTGCGTTCAGCAGGGGGAAGCTGACGTGTCGAGGAGCCGGAGGGCGAGCGGTTCGGAGCGTCTCAGGAGGGAGCTGCGTCCGACGTGGTGAGCAGCTGCACCCTCGAGAGCCTTCCTGTGCGTACCTGGAGCAGTCTAGTTCGTAGTCCAACGTCGAGCGAGTAGAGGAGGAAGTCAACCCTTGCTATGCGCAAGGTGGGCTGCGTCCACTTCCTCAGCCTGCTTCGCCGCGTAAGCTCTCCCTTCGACTCCGCCCCCTTCGCCCCTTCGCCCTAGCACCTCCAGGAGCAGCTCACTCTCACCCAGAACCCCGCCTGCCCCCCCCCCCTTCCCCCGCCGAAACCCACCCGCCGCGCCTCGTCAGCTCCTCGCCTCCCAGCTCCTCCCTCAGCCGCCATGTCGCGCACCTCTTACGATCGCTACCTGACCGTGTTCTCGTGCGTTATATCCTTCTCTCCCTTGCTGAGAACCCGCTGACAGCCCTCTGAACGCAGCCCCGAAGGACGTCTGTACCAAGTCGGTGCGTGTGGTGAAGAGCTGTGTCGAACGAGAGGAGCTGACGTTCGTTCGCGGGGCAGAGTACGCCTTCAAGGCCATCTCAGGCGCAGGACACACGACCATCGCCATCCGCGGCGTCGACTCGTCGGTCGTCATCACGCAGAAGAAGGTCCCCGTACGCTCCTCCCTCCTACCCTCCCTCTCTCGCTCCCCAGCTGACGCAGGATGACAGGACAAGCTCCTCGACCCCGAGAGCATCTCCCACATCTTCAACATCACCCCTACGATCGGCTGCGTCATGACTGGGCGAATCGGTTCGTCTCTCTCTCTCTACCCTTCGGGCGGACGCTGATGGCGTGGGTGATGGAAGCGGACGCGAGGTCGCAGGTTCAGAGGGCTCAGAGTGAGGCGGCGAGCTATAGGTACAAGTACGGGTACGAGATCACGCCCGACATGCTCGCGAAGAGGATCGCGAACATCAACCAGGTCTACACTCAGCGCGCGGCGATGCGACCTCTTGGAATTTGTGCGTCGCTCCCCGTGTCCTCTCTCTGCACTCGGCTGACGTTCTACCTGTCCTCTCTCTCTCTCCCGCCCTGCTCTGTCCTCTCCACGCCCTCTCAACAACCACCGCGCCGCGTCATCCTCCCAGCCATGATCCTCACCGGCATCGACCCCCAGCTCGGCCCCCAGATCTTCAAGCTCGACCCCGCAGGCTACTACGTCGGTTCCCACGCCACAGCCTCGGGGACGAAGCAGCAGGAAGCGACCAACCTCCTCGAGAAGAGCTTTAAGAAGGGGTGGACCCTCAACTCTGTCGCCGACGTAGTCGAACTCGCGCTTACGAGCTTGAGTACCGTGTTGGCGACGGATTTGAAGGCGGGAGAGGTGGAGATTGGGATCGTTACGAAGGAGGAGACGAGGTTCAGGAAGGTGAGTCGCGCGGTCAAAGGGTGTTGGGAGCGGAGCTGATGCGTTCTTGGGTGTTGTGCAGCTCTCGACGGCCGAGATTGATGAGTATTTGCAGCGGTTGGGGGAGAAGGATTAGAGAGAGTGTGCAAGAGAACAAGAGTTTGTGCGAGCATTGGGTGCGCGCTGGTCGGTCGAACGTTTTGGCGTGTTTCCCGTTCTTGCGAGAGCCTGCGAGAGACGAGAGAGCCGCCGAATCTCAGAGCAGTGCCTGCACCCAAGTCGTCCCAGGTCTCCCTCTGGAAGCGGAAGACCCCCTCGAGCGCCGTGAAGCCATGTCCGAGTCCATCGCATCTATATTGCCTCCTCCCTCGCTACACCTGTGCCGTGTACCACTTCTCTCTGTAAGCCTTGCTCACCACAGGCGCCGCCGTAGCTCCTCCACTCTGCCACCGCACAAAACGCATCAGCTCCGCACCTCCCCTCTCCTCCGAGGAACGGGAACGCACCTCGACCGCCTCAATCTCCGCCTCGCTGGGACTGTAGATACCCCTCTGGAACCTCGCTGGCATCTCCCACTCCCCCTCGTACTGCGCTTCGGGGACCTTACTCCCTGACGACGCAGCGGCCTTCTTCCCTGCTCCTCCCGAGGAGGAGCCCTGAAGACGAGCGAGGAAGGCGGGGAAGGAGTCGATGGCGGATTGGGGAGCGCAGGGGTGGGGAGCGGGGGCGTGGTGAGGAGCTGCGTGTGGGAAACGGGTTAGTTGGAGAGCGCGGAGGGAGGACGGAGGCGACGAACGGCTGGCGCGGGCGGCTTTGGTGGGGAAACGGAGGAGAGGAACGCGGGCTTCGTGAGCTAGGCGGGCTAGGGTGGGCAACATGGCTGGCGGCTTGACGTTTGGGGAGAGAGGAGACTGGCGACGCTGCTCGGCAGTCTCGAAGTGTGTCCGAGTTTCGGCGAACGCGAGCTCTCGAGTTGATTCGAGAGGGAGGAGTGGCAGGACAACTCTTAGCCTAACACGCCAACTGCCTTACAGCGCTGAAACAGCCCCAGGAGCACTCCAGGTACTCCTTCGACAGAGCCAAACTCGCGATCGAGCTTCGCGCCCCTTCGACTCGAGCCGCCAGCCCTTTTCGACTTTGCCACCATCGACAACTCCTGCAGCGTGCTCTGACCAAGGGAACACCACCCCAGGTAAGCTCGCAACAGCCCAGCAGGCTCTGCACCGAGCCACTCAGCTAACCCCTCCTTCCCCCGCGCTCCAGTCGACTTTTTTCTCCCCGTCCTCCTCGCCTCCTCGTAGGACAAGCCCTTGATCTAAGGCGCAACTCGTGCGTCCCACAGTCCTCGGGGATTTCCTCGTCCACTTTGGAGCTAACGCCCGGTGATACGCAGCTCCGCACTCCTTCACGATGGTCGTCCACTTTAGCAGCAAGCTCTCGCACCTCGCGCAGTCCTTCCGCCCTCAGCACCACTTCAACACGATCCGTAACGCCTTCCCTTCGACCTCTGGATCAGCTTCCACCTCGAACGTCTTTGGATCGGCCAGCAACTCGGTCGGAGGAGGAGCGTCCCAGGCGGCGGGAGCAGGAGCAGGAGGAACGGCGGGAGGAGCTGGAGGAGCAAAATGGAGTGCGGGGAGCAGGGCACCCAACTGGGGATTCCAGGTACGTTTTCAGGTGGCGGGGCGCGGGTTGCAAGACGAGGTGCTGATCGTGTGCCGTGTGCAGTCTCAGAACCGACTCGTCGCGCAAGCTCCTGCGGGAGCTGACTCCAACTCTCGTCTGAACGACGATGAGGAGGAAGGCCTAGGACTTCGCCGCCCTGGCTTCCTCCGCTCCCATTCGGCCGCCCAGTCCAAGCTCGGCCTTCGCCGCAACTCGACCTCCCTCTCCACCGCCGAACGACCAGACCTCCTCAATGTCGAGGAAGAAGGTCTCTCGAGCGTGCGCCTTGCGAGCGCCCAGATGCAGCTGCGGTACAGGAACGCGTTCAATCAGGGGCAGAAGACGGAGGAGATGGTCCAGAGTGAGATCGAGGCGGACGAGATGGACTTTGGGCCCCCGACAACCGTCGTCAGCTCGGGACGTCGCGCGAGCGTCTCCAGGTCGATGGTTTCGACGCCTGCTCTCTCCTCCACCAGCCTCGGAGCCTCCCCTTCGGGCGTGCGCGCCCTCCACACCTCCTCGACCTTCCCCGCCTCCTCCCCTCCTCTCGCCGACGTCCCTCGCACTCGCCGCAACTCGACCTCGTCCGTCAAGTCCTCCTCTGCACCCCTCGACTCCTCCATTCCCATCGTCGACCTCGCCGCCGTCCCCCACGTTCCTCGCAGTCCCCGCGTCCCTCGCCCTCGCAACACCTCTCCTTCCGACGCTGGTCCATCCACCGCCCCGCGCCCCCGATCCGACAGGGCTGCAAACCCGTTGGAGACCTCCGAGAGTGAGCTGCAGTACAACCACATTCGCGCAGCCATCGAAACGGGCAACTACGTCAAGGTCAAGGAGGCCGTTCGTCGCTACCTCGCCGTGCAGAGCGCCCACTCGTCGCGGACGCACAACACCGCGATGGAGGGACTCTTCAAGACGCGCCCGCCTTACGAGTCGATCGACGACATCGTTCAGCTGTACGGCCAGCTCTTCGAGAGCGACCGCCTTCGCCCCGACGCGCGATCGTACTCGGTCATGATCCGCGCGCTGTGCCTCCGCGACGACGAGATTATCCGGAGTCTCGCCAGCCTCGAGAACAAGCGCCTCAAGAAGGTCCTCGCTCGCAACGCGCGCGGCGAGTGGTTCGGAGCCGAGGACGATTTCATCCTCGACAACGAGCGCAAGGCGATCGCGAGGCTGCAGGAGGAGGACAGCTTCTCCTCGGCGCTCCAGATCTACCAGGCCCTTGGACCCAACGCCGACCGTCTCCCCCTCGGCCCCATCAACGCCCTCATCAAGGCGGCCGCCAAGCGCAAGCGCGTCGACCTCGCCCTCTCCCTCTTCACTCGCCTTGAGAACTCGCCTCACCAGCAAGCGGTCGGCTCGACCTACACGACCCTCATCAGGATGTTTGGCGAGGAGAAGGATCGCGACGGCGTCACGGACGTCCTCGAGGGCTACATCGCCGCCCGCGCCGCTGGCCTCACCGCTTCGGCAGAGTCGACGACGGACCGCCTCTCGTACGAATGGCACACGGCCAAGCACCGCCACACGTCCAACAAGATCTTTGTCCCCGCCCAGATCCGGGTCACGATCGGGAACGGTGACGAGATCATTTGGCGACACGCGATTCGGGCTCTCTTTGAGTGCGACGACGACGTTGGAGCGATCGCGCTCGTCGAGAAGATGCAGGCGGCGCAGGCGGACCCCGAGGCGCGTCCCGCTGGATTCCCTCCGGGTCCCGTCGAGGACGAGACGGTCAAGGCGATCGTGATTGGGTTCCTCCAGTCGCGGGACGAGGTATCGGCGCGCAAGTGGTTCGACCAGCGAGCGACGCCCCGCGAGGACGGAGGACGACCCGACCCCTCCTTCTTCTACGCCACCTTCTTCGAGGCCATCCAGACCCCCTTCCACAACTTTGTCAACCACGTCTACCGCTCGATGCTCGACCACCCCCAGGCCAAGCACGAGATCGGACACTTTGTCACCGCCGTCGACTACAACCTCGCCCTCGTCTACTCGACCACCGATCCCGAGGTCCGCAACCAGGCCATCGACGCCGTCCTCGAGTTCAAGGCGGCGTTCAGCGCCCTCTCGGTGGCTGGTCGAACGCAGATCTCCAACATTGAGCTGTCGACCGGCCTCCTCGAGCGCATCACCGAGGCCCTCGGAACGAACGGACGACGCGCAGAGGCAGCCCAGACGTTCGTCGAGCTCACCAAGGCCGTGTCGACCGCGCTCGAGGTCCCTTCGCCCGGTCGGTCGCCCAAGAGGTGGGGTCACCTCCTCCGCGAACCCGCCGCCGCCGCTCTCGGCTTCCTCCCCCGTCCCAACCCCTCCTCCGGCCCCGTCCTCCTCGTCCCTACCACTCCCCTCCCCGCCCTCTCGGATGCAGCGACCATCGTCGGCGCTTTGGACCGCGTTCAGACCTCGATCGGGTTCACCAACTACCCCAGGTTTCAGGAGCGCCTCGTCGAGACGTACCTCGCCTCTAAGGCAGCTGCGAACGACGACGCCGCTTCGCTTGGACTCTCGGGCGAGCAGTGGTTCACCGTCATCAAGGCGTTCGCCAACGTCGCCGCCTCGCGCAAGGAGCACTCGTTCGAGTTCCCTGGCTTCGAGCCGATCGTCGAGGACTTTGCTGACTCGGACGCGAGGGTCCCGGCGGCGGAGAACTGCGATTATGGAACGCTCGTTAGGGCGCTGCAGCAGACGGGCATGGAGCGCGCTCGCATCATCGGCGTTATCAGCATTCTCGACCGCTCCGTCGCCGACGCGATCCTGAACGGCGACACTACCCCCCTCACCGCCGCCACTCCTCCCCCTCCCGCCGTCCCCGCCCCCACTACCCCAGTCGAGAGCGCCGAGAAGGTTCTCGCGTCCGTCAAGTCCCTCGACCCCGAAGAAGCCCTCGCC
>JANGFH010000349.1:0-49341 GCA_025758715.1 Glaciozyma martinii | reverse complement strand
CTACACACGCACCCCCCTTTCTTTCCACGATTCCACCCGCACGTTCACCTCGACACACGCCGAGAGCTCTCGGACGTCGGGCAGCTCCGATACCTCTTCCCCCTTCTCCCCTCACACACACACACGGATCCGCCTTTGCAGTACCCCCTTCCCTTTCCTTTACGCTGTTGACTTCTTTTACCCCCATACACGCACTTTTTCGTAGTCTTTGGTAGTCCTTTCTCAACGTTGTTCGTTCTGGTTTAGTTTCGCACCTTCTCCTCCTCTTTGCAAAACACGGAATTCTCCTCTCACCGCAACGCGCGCACGAGAGAAGCGAGAGATCGAGAGCAGAGCGAGAGCGGGAGCGAGGACGAACTTCGCAAGCTCGCTTCCTCCGACGTCGAACCCCCAAACAGCCTCTCGAACGACCAGCTCTGCTCCAAAACCTCCTGTCTCGAACCTCTGCTTCCAAACAGTCTTGCAACAAGTCGGGGTCAAGGAACTACGAGCGGCAAGACGACCTGATCCCAATTCTCCTCCCACGAGCACCACTTCCTCCCCTCTTCGTACCTTGCGTCCTTTATTCCCGCCGCGAGTATATCAAGCGGTGAAGGAAACCTCTCCAACTCGCCTAACAATTCCTGCGCGCGTCATTAGCGACGAACGAGCGAGAGAGGGGGGACGAACGATGAGGAGGGCTGAGAGTTGTGCGGCTGTGCGGAAGGTTCGCCCGTTGATGCCTTCTTTGATTAATTCGGAGATACTTCGATGGAGTTAGTGCGCGGGAGAGGGGGAGGGGGAGGAGGGACGAACCAAGGGAACTCCAGCGCGCAAACGGGCAAGGAGCAACCAAACATGTCTACGACTTTCATCGGCAAATCGACGCCGGAGGTACTAGCATGCAACGAAATTCCAAGGTCCGCCGATCCTGTCCTCGGGGTCAGTTGCGCGGTCGAGGGAAGGGAAAGGGAGGGGACGAACCGAGTAAACGAGGGTAGTCCTCGCTCTCAAGCCACGCAGTCCTAACGCGCACCCATTCCCACCCATTCTCCAGTCGCTCCACCTCGCGTTCGAAAGCAGCTTTATCGGCGCCTTTCCCCGTGATGAGCATGAGGATCTTGGGGAGTCGTTCGGGGGATTCGGACGAGTGGGAGAGGGTGGCGGAGGTGTTGTAGAGAGTCAGGGCGCGGAGGAGGAGGGAGAAATCTTCGTCGGGAGTCCAGGAGGTTGCTGAGACGAGGAGGGCGGTACGAGGGGTTTTGGAGGGGGTTTTGGAGGAGAAGGTGGTGGCGGAAGGGGTGGGGAGGAAGGAGGCGAGGGAGGGGTCCTGGAGGACTGGAAGACGAGCGAAGAGCTGTAGGAAGAGAAGATGAGCTCGGCGGGGAGAGAAGCGAGGGAGAGGACGCACGGAGGAGGCTTCCGAGGGAGTTTGGCGCCGGAAGTGCGAAGGAGGTCGGTCGTAGAATACCACTGCCCTTCCTCTGTCTCGTCCTCGGATTAGTTTTTGAAGAATGGGAAAGGACAAGGAACAGCGACGCACCTCAGCTTTGCCTCCGTCAGCAACCCCGTCCTCATCGCGTCCGTAACGCACAAGTGGGCGTACGCGTCCCTCCCCCAGCTCAACTCGACCCACTTGGCGAATCGCACCACGAGACTCTTCCCTCCCAACCGAAGGGCGAGGATCGAGTACCCCGTGTTGTGCCAATCGATAATGACCTTGCTCCCGCGAAGGAGGGCTGCGAACTTGACGATGGGGAGGGTAGGGATTGCCGGAGGGTTCTGCGAGCTCGTTAGCTCCTCCTTCTCCAGCACGCCGAGATCAAGAACAAACCTGGACGAGCATAAAGGATGGAGCGCGTTCGATCCGGACTGCGAGAGTGTAGAGGAGGGAGAACGCCGCGAGCACGACTTTGAGCGGGGAGAGGAGGAGGAAGAGCGGTCTTGGGAGGCGGGAGACAAACGCGAGCGGTTGAGGGAGGTACACGAAGTGGGCGCAGCGATTATCGAGCAGCTCCTTGGGCGGGGTTGACCCTGCGTGCACCGGCATCAGCTCGTTTTGCTGGGAAGAGGACGAGGGAACGGACCGCGGTAGGCGACGATTTGGGTCGTGTAGCCGTGTGAGACGAAGCTCTGGGCGTGGTAGAGCATCCGTGGGGAGCGGCCAATGTCTCCCAGGACGACGATGACGACGGATTTCGAGGAGGAGGAAGGGCGAGAGGATTGGACGCGGCGCCAGAGGAGGAGGATCGAGACGAGGAACAGGAACCCGCTCAGAGTATTGTCCAGCATTGTCGTCGTCGTCGTCGTCGTTCCTCTTCCCGTCGACGTCTGGAGGAAAGAGAAGCTTGCTCGTCGTCGAGATTTGGCTCAGGCGTGGAACGGGCCAGAGCGGCGGACGAGAACTCGACTTGGGCTGACTTCGCTTGTTCGTGCTCTCCCCTCTCTCCCCCTCCCAAACCTCGACGTTCTAGTTGCAAAACTCAGTCTTCAGAATGTAAGTAACCACCACCCCAGCCTGGACGGAGACCCCAGCGCGTCCCGTTCGCCCTCGCCCCCGAACTTGGCCTGACGCTCTTCCTCCCTCCCAGGTCCGCAGGCAAACAACCAGGCACGCAGATCAAGCTCACCAACGTGTCAATCGTCCGACTCAAGAAGGCCGGCAAGCGCTTCGAGGTACGTTCCTCCCTTCCCGCCCTCCTCCCTCGCTCCCAAGCTGACTCGACGCTCCTCGTCCCAGATCGCCTGCTACAAGAACACGGTCCGTTCGTACCGCTCTGGCGCCCAAACCGACCTCTCGGAAGTGATCCAAATCGACAACGTCTTCTCCAACGTCTCGAAGGGCGCCGTCGCCTCTTCCGCCGACCTCCAAAAAGCGTTTGGCACGACCGACGTCCAGACGGTCCTGCTCGAGGTGCTCAAGAAGGGGGAACTGCAAGTGGGGGAGAAAGAGCGGGCGGTGGAGTTGGAGGAGTTGAAGAGGGAGATCTGTACCGAGGTGGCGGGGCGGTGTGTGGATCCTGGGACGCAGAGGCCTCACACGGTCGGGATGATTGAGAAGGCTATGGGAGAGGTGGGGTACAGCGTCAACACGGGAAAGAGTGCCAAAGTCCAGGTGCGCACTTCCCGTTGTCTGTCTCTCCAGAAGCTGACGACGACTCTGCAGGCTCTCGACCTCATCAAGGTCCTCCAAGCGAGCAACACTCTCCCCATCGCCCGTGCCCGCATGCGCGTTCGCGTCACTCTTCCCGCCAAGGACGGCAAGCGGATAAAGGACAAGCTCCTCGCGCTCGTATCCAAGGTCGAGGACGACGACTGGGGAGAGGAGTGGGAGCTCGTGCGTCCTTCCTTCCTTTGCGTTCCGAGGACCGAAAGCTGATGTCGTGCGGATCATCGCAGATCGCGTTGATTGACCCTGGGAGCTTCAAGTTGATTGACGAGTTGCTGCAAAGCGAGCTCAAGGGCAAGGGAGCGGAGCGCGGCAAGATCGAGACTATGTCGTTCAGTGCCGTCGAGGGGGACGAGAGGATCGAGTAGTGCCAATAGAATGGACGGGGTCGTTGTAGATAGCGAGCGAAAGCTGGGAAGCTCTGCTTGAACGCCTTCGAAGCTCCTTCAGGCTAGCGAGTGCGTCTCTTGCTCCACTTCTCCGAAGCCGCATCGCACCCCTCTCACTCGAAAACACGATCCAATTCAGTCGTCTACGCACACAAAGGAAGCCTCTCCAGATCTACAACTGAACGTAGTTGCCTGCGAACAAAGCTCCTCGTCAGTCTCCACCGCAACGAGTTCAAAAGAGGCAAAGTGACCCACCAGGGAAGACCCCCTCGCTCCCATGCAGCTTGCCCGTCCACCAATCCTCGGTACTATCCGTCTTCTACAACCCAAACCCACATCAGCACCCCTCTCCCCACCTGGCAGCGGACAGAAACGCACCTTGACCAACTCAATCTTGTCCCCCGCCGAGAACGAAAGGTCCCCCTCCGCCGTCGCCGCATAGTCATACAACGCCGTCACGTACACGACCGCCGGCGCGCCAGCCCTAGGCCTCGAAGCCGGCGGAGGCGGGGGCGGTCTCTTGCCCGCGACCGCCGAGACTCCTCCACCCGAATAAGGCGGCGGAGCGATTTCGGCTGCGGGAGCGCCGTACGTTCGAAGAGGGGGTTTGGAGACGGAGGAGGATGAACGGCCGAGGGTCGAGGAAGGGGCTCGGTTGAGGGAGGAACCAGAGTCGGTAGAACCTTGGCGGTGGGTCGACATGAGGCGCGCTGTGCCGCCGAAACGCTTGGTGATGGTCAGGTCGTCCAGGCGGGAGATGGTGTCGCCGAGACGCTCTTCGTGCATCTGTTCGAGACCTTCGACGTTCATCTCGCCGTACGTCTGCCCTGCCCAGCCTTGCATCTTCTCGAGGAGGGTGTCTGCGATTCTCGGCCGTCAGGAGTGCGCTCGAGTGGGAGAAGGGAGGAACGCACAGAGGATACCGACTTTGACAAAGTAGAAGGTCTGGAAGAGAGGCGTGATGAAGGCCGTCGAGAGGGCTTGGAAGTGGGGGATCTCGGCTTTGAGTGCTCTGGTGCGAAGGAGGGAGTTAGTCGGCCGACTGAACGAGGAGAGCTAGGGAGGACGAACGAGTTGTAGTGGTCGTACTCTGCAGTCGCTTGCTCGAGGTCCTGCTCCAGCTTGAAGAGGTTCTTTTCGTCGCTCAACTGCCAGAGGGAGAGAAGGTCAGGACGCGCTCGATTCCGGACTGAGGTCAACACGCCACGCACCGACTTTTCCTTCTTGTCTTTGAGCTTGTTGTACGAGTTATTCATCCGGTCGTAATCCACCAGCTGCGCAACTCCCATCAGCTCCCCCTCCCTCCTCGAACAGGAAAAACGCACCTTGTGCTCCCTCTTCGTAACCGTCTTGCGAACCTTCTTCAACAGCTCCTGGTACTCCTTCAACGGCGCCGTAACCCTGCTATCGACCAGCTCCAGCTCCGGCTGGATCGCGTCACGCAGCTCGGCCATGAGGTCCTGGTACCCCGCGATGTTGCGAAGCGTCGTCGCGGCTTCCGGGTGCGCCGAAGTGAGAGAAGCTTCGTTCATGATGGGCTGGAAGAGGGTAGCAAAGGCAGTACCGAATCCAGCTTGCGACGTGAGCATCGCTGCGCGAGGAACGAACTGGGGTTAGTACGCAGGAGGGAGGGAGGAAGGAGGGGTAACGTACAGGCTACGGCGGAGCGGAAGGTCCCAGTATCCTTGATAAGCTTGTTGGTGTAGTCTGAAAAGGGCAGCGTCAGCGTCCCTGCTTGTGCTCCTGCCCTCCCTGTGCCTCCTCCAGCAAAGCGCCTGCCCGCCTCGTCATGGTCCCACCCTCGCCCTCCTCCCTTCTCCCCGTCCCAATCCCTCACCTTCCAGTCCTGCAAACTTGCGAACAAGCTCATCCACCTCGGCGTCGTTGGACTCTACGAGCGAACACGGGGCATCAGCGGGGTGGTCATCGACTGGGCGCTGTGCAAGCTCGGAACGTACTGGCGCTGAGACCAGTCCTGGAGCCGAGCATGTGCGGAGCGCGCTTGACGCTCTTGATCATGCCTTTCATGGCGTGCTGATCGTGTGGAAGTGGGTTGGAGGCGTGAGGGCGGAGGGAGAGCCACGAACACCGGAGTTCGCAGCGATTTGGCTGGGGGCGGAGCTCTCAGGTAGGCTGGGTTCCTTCTCCTCGTCTCTCTCTCTCGCAATTCGGGCAACGCAACAAAGCAAGACGTAGAAGAAATGAGTACCGATTGATTGAGCCGCCGAGCACAAGCCGTACCGAGAAGGGGGGGAGGGGGGTCTAGAGGGGGGGGGGGGGAAGTATGAGGGGGCATAGGGTGTACAAAGCATAGCGGAGGAGCACGCTTAAGCCTCAGCCTGAGTGCGCTTGGAGAACTCCTCGAGGACGTCGAGAGCCTCGGCGATCTGCGCGACAAACGAAAAAAGTCAGTTTCGAGCCTCTCTCGCGACGACGACGACCGAAACGCACCTTGGCTCCGAGGGCCTCCTCGTTCTCGAGCAGGTAGAGGAGCTCGGACGAGTCCATCTCGAGGAGCATGCCGGTGATCTTGCCAGCGAGGTCGGGCTGCGAGGCGTGGATCTTGGGGTAGAGACTGCGCGAGAACGACGAAATCGATCAGCAAGCGAACGAACGACGGAAGAGAGAAAATAAGACGCACGCCTCTCCGAGCATCTGCTTCTGCTCCTGGGGGGCAGCGTTGGCGAGGACGGCAGCGGTCAAGCCCGAACCAGCGATGGGCTCCTCGGCGTTGCGAACGCCCGAGTTGAGCTTGTACCCTCCAGGGCGAGTCGCTCCAGTGACGGGAGGACCGCGAGGAGGCTGACCCGAGACGGGAGCCTGACCAGGGCGGGGAGCGCCGTTGGTGGGGGCGGGAGCTCCGGGGGCGGGGATGGGCTGTCCAGGCATGGGAGGGCGACCGCCAGCGACCGGGGCGGGAGGTCCGTTGGGGCGAGGGGCGCCGCGGGGAGGTCCCTGGGGAGGGGGGAGGTACTGGCCGAACTGCTGGGGAGGGATCTGGCCGTAGGGAGGGCCCATGGGGGGCATGCCGGGGGCGTAGAAGCGAGGGCGAGGGAGGTTGCCGGGTCCGGGCTGGGGGTAGGGCATGGGTCCGCGAGCGCCGGGCTGGGCGTAGCCTTGAGGAGCGCCGTAGTACAGCGGGGCTCCGGGCATGCCGGGGTAGGGCGCGATGCCGGGGAGTCCAGACGCCTGCTGCGAACGAGGAAAGAACGTCGTTAGCGACGAGGGCCAAGGCGAGTCGAAAGAGGGGCGGGGACGAACCATCTGCTGCGTGCGGATCTGGTTGCGCTGGGCGACCTGAGCCTCGAGCTGCTGCTTGCGGACGTCCTTGCGCTGAGCGAGCGAGACGTAGAGGGGCTTGGTGCCGATCATCTTGCCGTTGAGCTCGGTGACGGCCTTGGTCGCCTCGTCGGGGGCAGAGAAGCAGACGAATCCGAATCCCTTGGAGACGTTCTTCTCGTCGACCATGATCTTGCACGAGGTGATCTGTCCGAACGGCTCAAACTCGGCCTGGAGCTTCTCCTCGGTCACGTCGTCGTCGAGGTTCTTGACGTAGAGGTTGACGCCCTGGTACTTGAGCGTCGTCTCGTACTTCTTCTGCTCGTACGACCGCTTGAGCTCCTCCTCGCGTTCGCCCTTGCGCTGCGCGCGCGTGACGAAGAGCTGCTGGCCGCGGAAGTCCTTCTCGTGGAGGTCCTCGAGCGCCTTGTGGGCGTCGTCGTGGTTCTCGTAGTTGACGAATCCGAAGCCCTTGGACTTGCCCTCGGCATCGAGAGTGATGACGGCCGAGGTGACGGAGCCGTACTTGTCGAAGAGCGCCTTGAACTCGTCGGTCGTGACCTCGAGGGGGATGTTCTTGACGTAGAGGTTGGTGTAGTGCGCCTTGACCTCGTCGATCTTGGCCTGCCTCTCCCGCCGGGGGATGTGGATGCCGACGAAGACGACCTTGTCGTTGAGGAGCATGCCGTTGACGCCCTCGATGGCGGCTTGCGCGGCCTCTCCAGCGTCGTAGTGGACGAATCCGTAGCCGAGCGACTCGCCCTGCGATCCGACGGCGACCTTGCACGAGAGGATGTTGCCGAACGCGGCGAACGTGTCGTGGAGCGCCTTGTTGTCAATGTTCTCGTCGAGGTTCTTGATGAAGATGTTGCCGGCGCCAGTCTTGCGAAGGGCGGGGTCACGCTGCGACCACATGATGCGGCAAGGGCGGTTCTTGATCAGCGAGTAGTTGAGCTGCTCGAGGGCGCGCTCTCCTGCGAAACGAACGGGTCCCCCCAAGTCAGCTTCGCTCGTCGCTCCCAAGCCGTGCAGGCGAACGCACCATCGTTGGCGTTGAGGTAGTTGACGTAGGCGTATCCGAGGGAGCGACGCGTAACGGCGTCACGGCACACACGGATGCTCGAGACGGGTCCGACCATGGAGAAGATCTCGTAGAGCATCGCCTCGGTGACGGTGGGGTCGAGCTCTCCAACGTAGAGGGACGTGTTGGGGTTCGGTCCAGTGGACGCCGCCGTCGAGGCGGGAGCAGGTGCCTCACTAACGGCGTCGGTCGCGGGAGCAGCATCGGTGCTCGCAGCGGCAGCCTCGACGGGGGCCTCGACAGCGGCCTCAACGGCGGGAACGACGGCGGGGAGCTCAGCAGCGGGTGCGGCGGAGGGGGAGGTGGGGTTCGACATCGTGAGAGGAGTGGGTTGTTGGAGGGAGGAAGAAGGCTGCGATTGCAAGATCCTGGTCAGCTGTGGTTCCCGCTCGTCCTCCAGTCCTTCCTCCTCCTCCTCCTTCCCCTCCCCTTCCTCCGCAATCAACTGCCCTCTCTCAAGTCCTCCCACTCCTCCTCCCCTCCTCATCCGAGAGACTCACAGGTTTGGTTTGGCTTGTGCTTCGGCGGGCTTGAATCGATCGATCTTCAGTTGGCGAGACTGGCTGTTTATAAAGGAGACAGGGGAGAACGGAGGGCTTGGGGTCGGGCGAAGGAGATACGTCGACGCAACAAAGAGTTCGAGCTGCAAATTCGCTCCTCCGCGAAAACGAGCGTTTTGTCCGACATCTCGTCGAAAGACAATGTCCCTTGTTCGTTCGCTGCATTCTTGTCTCGTTTGACTCTTTGCCGTCAATTTGCACCTTGCGCCGCGCGCTGGAAAAGAACTATACAAGCACAGCTAAACTAGAGACTCGAGAAGGTATATACCGAAAAACTAAGCCACAACCTCCTGCACCTCCCCATCTTCCTGCTCCTCGACCACCGCCTCCTCCTTCACGACCTTCTCCTCGACCACCTCTGGAATGACCTCGGCGACGACGCTTTTGCTCCGCTTGTTGCTCCCCTCTCCCGGCGACTCCAGACTCCTCTTGCGCGAGTTCGAGTCGTCCTCCTCGACTTTCGTCTCGGGCGACGCAGGCTTCTCGACGACGGGCGGCTCGACGGGAGGAAGGGGAGGAAGGTTGGCCGAAACGATCGTCGGAGGGATAGGTGGGGACTGCTCGTGAGAAGAAGCGGTGGTGGCGAGTTCCATGAGTGCGTCGACGCCTTCGTCGTAGTCCTCGTCGACGGTTCGAGAGGGGAGTTGAGGTGCGATAGTAGCTGGGATGGGGAGGGGAGAGTTGGCGGGAGAGGAATGAGTCGAAGGGGATTCGGCGACAAAACGAGTTGTGGAAGCTCCGTTCGACGAGCGCGACTTCTTCGCAGGAGCTTCGTCCTTTGATTTCGTCACCGACGACGAAGCCTTTCGATCCCTCTTTCCCGTCACCGTCTCGCCCGACGAATCCTTCTTGCGACTCTTTGTCGCCTGCCCCGTGATCGTCGCGTTCGACTCCTTCTTCCCCGCGAGCACCGACGGAGTACTCGCAGGGACCGTCGCAGGCGACCTCGAAACCTCCCTCGCCTTGCCGCTCCCCGACGCTTCGGCCACGTTGGGCGCAAGACGAGGCGAGCTCTCTCCGCGCGCCATTGACCCTCCTCGTCGTCGGTCCTCCTCTGCGTACTCGCGCTCCCGTTCCCGAGGGTCGAACCGACGAGGAGGTTCGTACGAAGGTTGTGGCGAAGGGCGAGGGTAGTGACCGCCATAAGCGTAGGCGGAAGAGGGGTAGGGGGAGAGATGTCCTCCGCGAGGATCTCGAGGATCTCGGTCGTCAAAGATGGAAGGGCGAGAGGAGGAAGGGGAGGGAGCGTGGCGTTCGTGCGCAAAGGGAGAAGCAACGGAATCTCCTCGCGACTGAGACGATCCCGGTCGTTGCGACGCCGCGCTCCCTCGTCCGTTCGCGCTCCCCATCCTCCCCGATCGCTCCCACTCCATCCCGTTCCCTCGTTCCGCACTCTCCATCGGCAGAGGTCCTCCACGAGCGTACGGCGGCAAGAGTTGCGGAGGAGGAGGGTGGCGATAGCTGGGCTGAGGCGGGTAGTTGTGCTCGAGGTCAGAGTGGCGAGTTCGAGGAGAGGGGGGAGAGTGGAGGCGCTGGATTTCCGAGGCGGGAGGAATGGTGGGGGATCCGCGCGCTTCGTGAAGACTCTTGATCTGCGGGAGGAGAGCCTGGGAAGGTCCAGAGAGGCGGTGGGTCGACGAGCGAGGCGAGTGGTCCATCGAAGCCGTAGGCGAGTGCTGCTGGTGCGCTGCGGACGACCTCCTTCGCTCGTCGGATCCGCGGTACGAGTTGGACGATTGCGGTCGGCCGAGCTGCGCTGGAGGTCCGTCGAACCCGTGCCCGTTGGGAGGAGAGTGCCCTCCCGGCCTTGAAAGGGCGGGACTGAGCTCCGGTCCCAAACCCGACTGCGCGAGGTACGCTGGCGCTCCTCCCGCGTTCGTGGCGTAGTTCCACGAGAGCGAGCTGGGGCTAATGTCCTTGGGCGTAGGAGGGGCGGACAGGGCGGCTCCGGTCGACTGGTGCTCCCTGATCTCGCGGAGGCGAGTGCCGACGATGGCGTTGCTGGGGTCGAGTTGGAGGGTGCGCTGGTAGGCGTCGATGGCGTCTGTCATCTGGTCGTTGCACGACTCGTACAGCGCCCCGAGGTTGAACCAGACTTCGGCGAGGTAGGGGTGGATCCGAATCGCGCGCGAGTAGGCGTCGAGGGCGTCGTGGAACTGGTTGATGTTGAAGTAGAGGACGCCGATGGAGCACCAAAAGGCGGGGTTCTTGCCGTCGCGGTAGACTGCCTGCTGGTACGCCTCGTACGCCTTGCCAAAGTTGTTGGTCGTCATGTACGCGCGCCCGAGGAGGTACCAGGAGAAGGGATCGTTGGCGTCTGCGCGTGGCGTTAGTTCTCTTTGCAGGGAGAGTTGCGAAAGACGGAGGGAACGCACCCGACTCGAGACTCTTGGTCAAGATGGTGACTGACGCCTCGGGGTTGTAAAACGGAGCTCGCGAGCGGTGGTAGAGTCCGCCGAGTTGCTGAAGGACCTTGGCGTGTGCGGGGTTCTCCGCCAGTACTCGCTCGTAAGACTCCTTGGCCGCGATGAACTGTGCACAGGGGGGAGAGCAGGATCAGCTTTCGCCCCGAGCGAGGAGAGCGAACCGAAAACCACGCACGTCTTTCTGCTGCTCGTAGACGTGCCCAATCTGGAACCAGATGTCGATCTCCGTGAGTGGTCGAGGAGGGTTTTGCAGAATGTAGCGGAAGCACTGTGGAGGCAAAAACAATCAGCGCCTTCTCCTCCCTGCGACAGCCAAACGAACGCACCTCGAGACTCTGAGCCGACTTGCGTTGCTGCTTGTAGATGATGCCGAGCCGGAAGAAGATCTCGTTGGCCTTCTCAAAACCTAGAGAGGGGGGTGCAGCCACGCGTCAGTTCTTTGGGAGGGGGGCGGTGCGGCAAGTTAGAACCCACTCGGGTCCATCCGTATCACGCTCGAAAAAGCCTCCTCGGCGTGCTCCAAGCTCCCGTATCGGTCGTAGAGGATGCCAATACCGTACCACAGCTTCGGCTCCTGCGAAACAGCGAAAGAAGGTCAGAGGGGAAGCTCGGAGAACGCGGGCCAAAAAAAACGCACCTGAGGGTTGAGCATGTAGTAGAGAGCTTGCTGGTAGGAGCTGTACGCCTTCTTGAGGTCATCAATCATGAGGTAACAGTGGCCTGCAAGCGCACAAGCGCGTTAGCTGTGTCCCCCTCCTCCTCCTCGGAAAGCGCGACTCACCCAGCGCGCCCCAAACGTCCCCGCTCTCGGGAGCGATCCCGACGACTCGTCCAAAGTACTCTGCTGCCTTCTTGAACTCCTCCTTTGAGCGGCAGATGGCGGCGATCTGGGAGAGGGCGACTACCGAGTACGCGTTGTGGCGAAGGGCGGATTCGTACGAGGCGACGGCGCGGTCGAGGTCTCCGAGAGACTCTGCCGTCGCGCCTGCAAGGAAGAGCACCAGACCATCAGCACCTTGCTCCTCTCCAGCCCTTCCAACTCCCTCTCAAACCCGAACTTACCGATCTGCAGCCACGTTGCTTCGGACTCCTTGCCCAACTTGACCAGGCTTTCTATCCGAGGATGATGAGCCATCGAGTCTGCCGCGTGGTTCCTCTCCTGCCCTATCGCAAGGATCTGCAGCACGCTAGGGCCCTGCTGAGGCGGTCCTGCTGCTCCTCCAACGCTAAGAGGCGGCGGGGCGGAATTCGAGGGGTAGGGCGCGGAGGGAGGAAGGCCGGGAGCGCTGGCGAGGGAGTTGGCGCGAGGGAGGTTGGAGGAGGGACCACCGTTCATGGGCGGAGCGCGGTCGAGGCCGTTCGAGGAGAGGGAAGGATGGAGGCCGTTCAAGGGTCCGAGGAGAGGGCGACTTGGGTGATGGCGATGGGAAGGGGGAGGGGGAGGCGAGCGGTGAGCCATCGTCGGCACGACTGGGTTGTGGTCTTGACTCTACTGGCGGCGAGACGGCGACGTGGTCGGGTTCCTAGTGAAAGTTGCACCTTGCGGGAGGAGCGCTGCGGGCGTCGGCTTGAGAGGGGTCCTCGCTCGTCCTTTTCGACTTTGAGTGTGCTCAGAAGAGACCCTCGGGGGCCTATTTCTTTTCAGAGGAAGAACGGGTGGCGGGGCGAGTGTCGCAGGGGTGCTGGCGTAATCGACGAGGGGCGACTTCGTCTTCGGCGGCGTCGAATTTGGAGGGGGTACAACAGCGATGGGTCGGTTCAAATGGGGACGGAGGTGGACAGCAAGCGTCAGACCTTCTCAAGAGGGTGATCAGGGAAGAGCCAAGGTATCCCCCGACGATTAGACTTTGCCTTTTTATTGTAGAACAGACTTAAGACTTGCGCGAGCGTCTAGCGTGGGTCCCGCCCTTTCGCTGCCTCTCTCAAGGCCGAAAGCCAGCTTGTAATCTACACAGGCACGGCGTTTTGCGTGCCTGGAACTGCTTGGACTACGAGAGACGTCGGTGCCTGGCTCCTCAGCTCCTTCGTCCGAGGACCCACTCAGCCCCAAGTTCGCGTGCGCCATGCTTTGTCACACATCCCGGCCGGCAAGAAGATCTTGATCGGCGCGATCCCAGAGTGGAAGAGAAGATCGACCTTGTTTCTAGAGCAGTCGAGACAAAGAGCTCTCTGATGAGCAAGAACGCGGGGAGGCCCGGTGTCCGGAGGTCCTGCTCCCTCTCGAGCTCGATTGTCACCTTCAAGCCCGACCTTCGTACCGCGCTCGAAGCTCCTGCGCTACGCGGATCGCCCGCTCCGGCATCCCCGACAGGCGCGCAACGACGATCCCAGCAGAATCGTTGTTCAAGCCCCTCCGCACCGTGTGGAGGTACTCGACCGAATCCTGCGCACACAAAAAGGGAAATGCAACGAGCGCTAATCAGTTCTTTGTTCGAACGATCGCAAGGCAGGAGTTCCGAGAAAAAACGCACCTGTTCCTCTCGCACGTCCGTGCACCAAAACTCGATCCCTTCCCACGGACCCGTCCCCCGTTCTCCTCCCTCGTCGCAGCCCACCAACTCCCCGAGTCGGTGGTAGTGAGTCGCAAAGAGGGTACGGCTCTGGTTGACGTTGAGGAGGTGCTCGAGCGCGGCGTACGCGATCGCAAGGCCGTCGAGAGGGGACGTTCCTCGTCCGAGCTCGTCGAACAACACCTGGGCGAGGAGCGTGAGCACAATGAGATGACAACAAGGAGAGAGGGGGACGCACTAGGGATCGCTTGGTAGCGTTGTTGAGAATGCTTGTAGCTGCGAGCCAAGCAACAAGGTCAGCCAGCGTCTTCTCCATTGTCCAAAGATCGCCTGGAACGAACCTTCGTCCATTTCGACCATGAAGGTGCTTCGGTCTCGGTCCAGCTCGTCACGAGCACCGACGCGACTGAAGACGCGGTCGACGATACCCATCGTGACGCTCTCGGCGGGGACGAAGCTGCCAGCTTGAGCGAGGATGACGATGAGAGCCGTTTGTCGCCTGCAACGTCGCAAGTCGGTTCAGCTGTGCCCGGACATCCAGGAGGAGAGGGAACAGCTCACAGGAACGTCGACTTTCCAGCCATGTTGGGACCCGTCAAGCAGTGGATGAAGGCACCAGGGTGCGAGAAGTGGACCGAGTTGGACGTGAACGGGCGACCCTGCAGCTTCAAGGAATGCTCGACGGTCGGGTGGCGTCCCTCCACAATCGTAAGCGAAGTTCTGGGCCAGGAGACAGATTAGCTCGACGGTGAAGAGCTGGAAAGCAGGACGAACCCGTCGTTCACGATGGGCGGCACGAGATCCATGTCGCGAGCGAGTTCTGCGAATCCGAGAGCAACGTCCAGCTCGTCGATGGCGTCCGAGAGCTTCTGTAGCGAAGGGTAGTTCTCGAGCGTCTGGGCCGGCAACGAATCAGCTAGAACGCCAAAGAGAGAGCAGGAGGACGCACTCGGCTGATGAGGAGCTGCATCGTCTGGGACTCGAGTTCGCGAATCCTGGCCATCGCTTCGCCAATCTTGCCAGAGAGCTGAGACCAAGCCTGCGTGCGAGAACGAGCTCATCAGGCGCGCCGTTCGAGCGAAGGGGAAGCGAGCCTACAGTGACGACGTAAGTCCTACTCGAGCCGCTCTTCGCAACGAGCACAGTGGAAGGATCTTGCGCCAACTTCTCCGGCTCGGTCTTGACCTGGAGGTAGAGCACCGGTCCGAGCTTGCGATCGACCTTGAGCTGGAGCTTCGTATCGTACTTCTTCTGCAGCTTCTTCTCGAGCTGATCCGCCTTCCTTCGCAAGCTCTCGAGCTCCCCATGCAGCTTCGTAAGCGGCAGCGAGAACCTGCGTTCCACGCATCAGCTCCTCCTCACCCCCGTCGCAGCGAAAGAAAGCGCACCCAGCCTTGATGACCCACTCCTCATTCTTCCCCCAAAGCCCATTCGTCTTACTCGCCTCGTTCGCCTCCTCCTCCGCCACCTTATCCGCCGCCCCAACTCCCAAATTCTCTACGATCCCCGCCCTCCTCTCGGCCATCTGCGTCCTCTTAACCAACGCCTCCTCATCAATCGCCAACTCGATCGCCTCCGCCAACGCCGTATGGTCGTCCATCTTCGCGAGCAGCTCCAATGCCGCCTGTCGAGGCTCGTCGATCTCGTCTAGGCAGTCTTCGATCACTCGACGGGCGTCTTCGGCGCCGAGGATGGTGCGTTTGAGGTGGAGGAGGTCAAAGGCGTTCCCACGGCGGAGGAAGAGGCGTTGGAGGGTACGAGAGGTGTCTTCAAAGTTTTTGAGGAGGAGGCGGAGGTACGGTCTTGTCCCGCCCGAGGAGTGGAACGTCGCGACGAGGGAGAGTCGGGAGTGGATTTCGGAGAGTTCGGTGGAGGGAGAGCCTGGAGGAGGTCAGCGTGCGTCGTAGAACGTCGAGAAGAGAATCGAGACGAACAAAGACGTTCGGCGAGGAGCCTGCAGCCGCCTGGGGTGACGGTCCGTCGGACGGTGCTGAGAAGACTGCCCTTGACGCCACCGCGAAGACTTCCGCGAATCTCGAGGGATTGGAGCGTAGTCGAATCCATCTGCATCATCTTGGTAGGATCGAAGCGGATCGGGATCGTTTGAGGAGGAGGGGTGGAGAGGAGCGTCGAGGCGAGGTAGGAGAGGAGGACGTGCTCGGCGGTCGATTCGGACGAGGGAGGTATCGTGGAAGTCGAGGCTGCTGGTGGAGAAGGAGGAGAAGTCGAGATCATCCAAGCTTCGCGCTCCTCCTCGCCCTTGAGCAACTCCAAAACCTTCCTCCCCAGCTCGGAATGCTCCTCCATCCCCTCGTCGACGACAATCTCCTTCGGCTCGACGAGTAAAAGGTCGTCCCGCAGCGTCTCAAACTTGGAGAGCCTCGTGAACGATGCGCCAGTCGAAATGTCCCGATACGCCAGGCCAATCTCGCCTTCGACGCCCTCGACGAGTCCGATCGCGAGAACAAAGTTCATCACGTCCTTCTTGATGAAGCCCTCGTCGACGCCCGTCCCCGGAGTAACGATCCTCGTCACTCTCCGACTGATCTCTCCTACGCTCCCAGCATTGTACCCCGGTTCCCTGAACTCCTCGACGATGACGACGCGATGGCCGTTCGAGACGAGGGTGGAGACGTGCTTGGAGAGCTGAGAGAGGGGGAAGCCGGCAAAGGGGTGGCGAATCTTGCTCGTGCCTCGTCCAAAGGTCTTGCTGGTGAGCTTGATGCCGAGTTCGCGAGCGACGAGGGGAGCTTGGTCGAAGTACGTCTGGAGACAGGAGGTCAGCGCCGCACCGCAGTTGGAATTCCCGAGATCAGGAACGCACCTCGTAGAAGGAGCCGACTTGAGTGAGGAGCAGAGCATTGGGATACCGCGCAAGGTCCCGCCGCACACTCGTCTCGAGCACCGTAGGGACAGCAGCTGCGTCGTCCCCTGCCGTCGCGCCATTCGAGTCGACCTCGGCGTCCAAGTCCTCGAGCACGGCGACTTCCTCGGCTGCATCCTCGACCGTGACCTTTGAGCTGGACGCCTTGGAGCTTCTCCTGGACGAGCTTGCGGCCGCCGACTTGCTCTTTTTCGGAAGCACCTTCTTGGGCTCTCGGCCAGCTGTACCAGCTCCAACAGCCACCGTCAGCTCCTCCCTCGACTCTCCCCTTTCATTAAGTAACTCACCTGAAACAATCGGACTTCCACTTGAGCTCAGAGGAGGCAGAGGCCGCCGCACACTCCCGCTTTCGTCCAGCAGCACCTTTGCTCGATTCACGCCCCGCTTTGTCGGATTTGGCGATACCGCAGCAACGTACGAAGACGAGGATAGAGCGCGAGCTTGCTGGAGGGGGCGGAGAACGCCTGGAGGGAGCCGCATTGTCGGAGGTAGGAGAGGCGATGGGGGTGGGAGGAGGGCCGGCCTGCGAGGTGTCGGGCGCCAGGAGCTGAGGTCGAGGTCCCAAAGGGGCTCCCAAAGGGGGGAGAGGGTATAAGAGGGTGGGTGGTACTGTCTAGGGCAGAAGCTGGGCAAGGAGGAGGACGCGCGTTGGCTGCCCTCCTCCCTCCGAGAACTCCGAGATGGGGGAGCTTGGGAGACCTCCCTCTCTCTCCTTCTTCCTCCTCTCGCTCTCGATGTCGTCTGAATCCTCTCTTATCAACGTGCTCGTGATCGGCCTAGGTCTGGCTGGAGCTCCAGCAGCCAACGCGCTCGCTTCCTCCTTGCCAGCGACGCATCGGATCGTCGCGATCTCAGGTCCTGCTGCGGCCTACTATTCCGTGGCGGCGCTACGAGGCTCAGTCGTTCCAGTGAGCTATTCTCCAGCTTCTCCCTCCTCTGCGCTGACGCCTCCGTCCACAGGGATGGGAAGAAAAGGTCACCCTCCCGCTCGACTCGTTCTTTCCCGCTGGATCGCGTCACGTTGTCCTCTCCGCCACCAAGGTCCTCTCCCTCTCCTCGCACTCTGTCACCGTAGACAAGGCGCACCCCTCTTTCGGCCTCCAAATCTCCTTTGCCTACGCTGTCCTCGCGACCGGATCGACCTACGCTTTCCCCTGTCGTCCTCCCACCTCGACAGGCTCCACCGTTCCCGGCGTGACTGCCGTTCTCCAATCTCTCCAGAAGGCAGTCGAGGCTTCTTCCTCGGTTCTCATCGTCGGTGGAGGACCCGTGGGAATCGAATTCGCGGGGGAAGTCAAGGCGCAGTATCCGAAGAAGGAGGTGACGCTCGTTCATTCGCAGAAGGTGTTTTTGGAGGGAGAGGGGTTCAAGGCGAGCTTGGGAACGAGCTTGTTGGGTCAGTTGGAGAAGATGGGCGTCAAGGTCGTGTTTGGGACGAAGCTCGATACGACGGGATTGGAGACGGGGAAGATCGAGGAGCAGACCTTTGATCTCGGCGAGGCTGCCAGTGTCAAAGGTGAGCTCTTCTCCTTCGTCCCCAGAAATGCTGCTGAACCCTCAGTGACCAGCCGACTTCCTCCTGATCGCCTACGGCAACACCCCCAACTCCTCGCTCGTCCAAACTGCCTTCCCCTCGCTCGTCAACGACCAGAAGCGCGTCGCAGTCAAGCCGACTCTCCAACTCGCCACCGCCGACTCCTCCCTCGACCACATCTTTGCAGTCGGCGACATCACCGACGTGCCCGAATCAAAGCTCTGGGCTCACGCTCAGGTTCGTCTCGCTCCCGTTCCTTCCTCGAGAGCGAGCTCACCCTTCCTCGCGCAGAACCACGGCCCTGTCGTCGCAGCCAATATCGTTCAGCTCATCGCTGGGAAGCCTAAATCCCTCAAGACGTACGCGCCTGGCGCGAAGCTCATCGTCATCTCCGTCGGGCCTTCTGGCGGCGCAGGACAGATCTACTTCGGGGTCGTTATTGGCGTGCGTGCTTTCCTCTCTTGAGCGTGGAGCTGGACTGATGGTTTGAGTAGGCGTGGGCGACGATGCTGGCGAAGAGTCGGACGCTGTTTTACGACAAGTTCAAGGCGGCGTACAATGCCTGAGTGGTGTCGCAGGATATTTACTTTGCAGGTTTGCGAAGGGTGAGCGGGAAGAGCTGAGGAGGAGTTGTATAGATGCTCCGTTTCATAGAATGCCAGGCTCGAAGGGAGCAGATGCGTGCGTGCGCTGAAGAGGAGAAGCACAACGGTCGAAGCGCGAAGACGCTCAAGGCAGCAGCGAAGTGCAAGAGCCGAGCCATCCTCCTCCCCAAGTGGCAGCACCGATGCTCAACAGAAATACTGGCAAAGATCCTACAAGTAGCTCCCTCCACCAAACCTTCCCCCCAGCTCCCTCGCACTCTTGACGATATCCGCTCGCTTCCCCTCGTCCATCAACCGCCCACCGATCGACATGTCGCGATCGCGATCCCAAATCCCTGGAGGTCCCTTCTGGTCGTCCTTTGCTTCGCCCTTCTTGCCCTTGGAATGCGAGTCGAGGAGTGTCGTCGCGCGCGCAGCTTTCTGCGAGTTCAGAAATCAAGGTCAGCTCCCCTCGCCCGTGACACAAAACGGAATGAACGCACGTTGTGCCTCTCGACCTCCTCACGCAACTGCCAGTCCCGCTGCCTCTTCCTCCGCACATCGTCCGTCTCCTCCTCGTCCGCTCCTCCCGTCGAAACCTCGGCCTTGCGCTTCTTCCCCAGCATCTCATCCTCCAACCTCTGCTGCCTCTCCGCCGGCGTCTCGGTCCACAAGTTGGGTCCACCGGCGTCCTTCTTCTCGGCGACTTTGGCGGACTGCTGGAACGTGCGAGACTTGAGTTTGGTCGTGTCCATCGCTGCGCGGAATCACCCCATCAGCTTCCCTCCCCTCACGCACACGCACGCAAGCCAGTGACTCACTACTGAGCAAGGAAACCTCCTTGGGGGGCACGAGCATCCACTCCTCCCTCACCATCTTCCCCTTGCCCGCCTCCGCCTTCCTCCTCTTCTCCTCCTCCCTCTCCTCCCTCTCCCTAACCAACCTCACCCCCTCATTCTCCACGACCCCATACCCCTCAGCCAACGGCATCGGTCCAAACGAATCATCATCGTCGTCGAGGTACGCCGCGCTGAGGGGAGTTTCGCGCTTTGGTGGAGGAGCGGCGGGGAAGGAGTGAGGGAGGGAGGGGCCGAGGATGGGTTTCGAGGGGCCGGCGAGTCGCGCGGCGAGGAGGTCGGGGGGGAGGGAGGGGCTGTAGTCGTCGTCTGAGTCTGAGTCCGGGGCGGGAGGAGGAGCCGAGGGGCGTTGGGGTCCTGCTGTTGGCGGGAGTTGCGGACCTGCAAAGGAGGAGGGAAGGGAGGGACCAATTGGTGCCATTCTTTACGCTTCGTTTGGCTCTGGCAGTCGATGGAGCAAGAGGAGGAGGGAGAAGCGTGACGACAGAGTATTCTAAGCAAAGGCGCCTCTTGCACTCTCTCATCTCGACCCTCTCCTCCCTCGAGGCCAACCCGCCCAGGACTTCTAGCGAACCCTTCCCGAAGCTCAAGCGATTCCCTAACCCGACAGTCGGCCCCTCCCCCTCCGGTTCCACTCCCCCCTTCCCACTCTCTCGACCAAACAACAACCAACCCCGCACTCTCAATGTCCTCTCCAGACAAACCACCCGTCAAGCGTGGTCCCGGCCGTCCCAGGAAATATCCCAACGCTCCCGCCAAGCCCAAAGGAGCGGCGAGCAAGTCGCCTGCAAAGGCCAAAGTTGCGAAAGTGGTTACCGCGAAGGAGAAGGCGTCCAAGGGTGGGAAGGGTACGGAGGAGGTGCCCAAGAAGAGGGGGAGGCCAGTTGGGTCCAAGGTGCGTTTATATCGCGTGCGAGCGCGAGCGGAACTGATGCGTGAGGACAGAACAAGCCCAAGCCTGATACCGAGGTTTCTGCTTCCGAGGAGGACGTGGTTGCGCTGCCCAAGAAGAGGGGAAGACCGCCTGGAACGAAGGTGAGTTGCTGTAAATCCAGGACCCGAACGGAAGCTGACGCGTTCGCTGCGACAGAACAAGCCAAAGGTGGACGATGGCGAGGTCGTCGCTCCCGAGGTGAAGCAGGTCGCGAAGAAGGACAAGGCGGTCAAGGTCGTTGCGAAGGAGACGAAGGAGAACGCAGAGCCGAAGAAGAGGGGGAGACCTGTGGGATCCAAGGTGAGTTTGTCGCGTCTTGCTTGGCCCGAACGAGCCGAGGGCTGATGCTCTTTCGCAACAGAACAAGGTCAAGAACGTCGAGGCACCCGTCGCTTCTCCCAAGGTCAAGAAGGTCGTCAAGGCTGTAGCGAAACCTGCGTCGTCGTCCGAGTCGCCAGAGGTCGTGGCGCCGAAGAACAGGGGAAGGCCTCCCGGTTCCAAGGTGCGTTTTCTGCGTGCTCCCTCGCCGGAAGGAGTGCAGCACTGACGACAGGTTGCGACAGATCAAGCCCAAGGACGTCGATAGCAAGGTCGCCTCTCCGGAGAAGCCCGTCAAGGCCGTTTCCAAGTCTGCGGAGGTCGCGCCGAAGAAGAGGGGACGGCCACCAGGAACGAAGGCGAGTCACTGCTTCCTTCCGGACGTGAAGGACCGATGAAATGACGTACATCTTCGACAGAACACGCCCAAGGACGTCGAGGGCGAGGTCGTTCCCGCCAAGGTCAAGAAGGTCATCAAGGCTGCTGCGAAGGTCGCGCAGAAGGAGTCGCCCGCGTCCGAGGCTCCCAAGAAGAGGGGAAGGCCTGTCGGGAGCAAGGTACGTTGCTCCATGCTCTGTTGCGTGAGGGAGCGTGGGAGCTGACGCTCTCGCGAGGACAGAACAAGCCCAAGCTGGTCGACGCCGCCGTTCCTGCTCCCAAGGCCAAGACCGACGTTCCGCCGAAGAAGCGCGGACGACCACCCAAGGCTGCGAAGGTCGCTACTCCGGAGGGTGAGTCGTCTGCGTTCCAGCTCTTGCGCTGTAGATCTGACCCATCTCTCGCGCGCAGCCGAGTCCGAGTCCGAGGACGTGGACGAGCTCGAGTCAGAGGACGAAGCTCCTCCCGCGAAGAAGGTCAAGGCGATTTTCCCTGTTCAAGGTGCGTTGCTTCGCCTCTGCTTTCCTGCGTTTCTCCTGACGCCTCTGCTCGTTCCAGACGAGCCAGACTCTGAAGACGAGTCCGAAGACGATGTCCCCGCCGTACGGCGCCCTCCGATCCTTCCTCCCAAAGTCGTGCTCGCCGATGGTTCAGTCGTCGCTGCTATCGAGAGGATGCTTCCCGAGGAGGAGGACTCTGACGACGAAGCTCCTCCCGCCAAGAAGCCCCGCGGACGTCCTCCCAAATCAGCTTCCAAGACCTGTCAGTCCTCTCTCTCCTCCTCCTCACCCCAGCCCTGACCCATCTCGCAGCAGCTCCCGACTCGTCGCCCAAGAAACGTGGCCCTGGTCGTCCTCGCAAGTCTGCTCCCGCTGGTCGTGCGCGCTCTCATCTCTCGCTCGCTTTGGGGCTGATCAGCGTTCGCAGATTCTACGTCGACGGAGACTCCCGTGAAGCGTGGGCCCGGGAGGCCGAGGAGGACGGCGCCGGCTTGAGGTGCGCGTTTCTTCTCGCGCGCTTGGGACGAAGGACTCATGGGGATCGCAGTGGATGTAGGGTTTGTGAATGGGGTGGCGTGTTGTGCTTGAGGCTTTGCTTTGTGATGGACCGTGTGTTAGTGGGCTGCAAGAGGTGTCTGTTCGTCAGTTGCCTACGCTCAAGCGAGAGAACTACGCCAGGGGTTCGAGGAGAGGATGGAGAGCAGGGAGAGCAGCATCGGAGGTCTGGAGCAGTCTGCAGTGCGCATTCGCTGGTCAAGCAGATCTGCGAGCAGGAGGAATCGCTGGGCGACAGGAGAGCGCCGAGGGAGAGCTGGTGATGGTCTGGGGACAGGGCAGAGCAGGACAGGACCTGGCAGATCACACAGGCTGCTTCTCCCTCCTCTTAGAACATCCAGCTCTCCCAGCAGAATCAGCTTCCCTCCCCAGAGCCCGAGCACATCCATCGAGCATTACACCTCCCGTCTCCTCCCTCACCACCCCAGTTCTCCCCCTCCTGAAAGCCCGTACAAGCGCTACGCCTCGATACTAATATAGTTGTTCTTCTCCAGCTCCTCCTGGAGCTCCTCCTTGACCCTATCCAACGCGTCGGCGCTAACGAGGAGGTGGTTGTCGTCCAGATCCTGGATGATGAACCTGCTTACGCCCATCTCGTCGAGCTGGAGGAGGATCTGCTTGACTGCTGGATCACTGGGGGGAGGGCGTTAGAGTGGGGAGGGGAGGGGAGGTGGGGAGGCGGACCAGGTGACGAGGACGCCTGTGAGGGGGTTAGTGCGAGCGTAGAGACGCAGGACGGGGAGCGCACCTTTTGTGGCTTTCACCATTTAGCTTGGGCTGCGTCGAGAGCTCAGAGCATCCAGCTGGTGTGGCAGAAGGCAGGAAGGGTCTTGCGCTGGCGTCGAGCTCCTTTCAGTTCTCTCGATTTGTTCTACGCGCGATGCTTGCACGCAGGAGACCAGCAGGATCCTCTCTAGAAGCTTATGAATGGATTATCATGCGGAGGCTGCAGCAAGAGAATCCTGGTTCGGCACTGACACCTCCATCTCCTCCCAGCGAGAAAGATCCATCGGGCCGTCCAGCAGGGGGATCACAAAAGGATCAAAAGTGAGCCAGTATGGGTTCTGCGTCGTAAAACATGAGTACAGTACGAGGAGATGTGGGGAGAGAGCGAACCTCGAGATGATACTTCTGCGACGCCTCGGTCAGGAATCGCTCGACGATGGCGAACTTGAGCGGGTTGGCTGGATCACTGTGAGGTTTTTGTGAGTATAAGAGCTCGGGAGACTAGCGAATGACATTACCGGTGTACGAGCCAGCCACTGGAAGGCAGGAGGGAGGATATCGAGCGAGATCAGCAGAGTCCACGAGCGAGTTCGCAGTTCGGCTCACAGCTGCTCCTTGTCTGCGCGAAGTCGTCAGCAATGCTTCTGTACGACAGCAGCAAGACAGAACTTACCCTTGCGGTACACAGCAGCGGCGTCAACCAGCTTCGACGCAATCTTGTCGGCCGATTCGGCGTCCTTCGCCTTGAGGTGAACGATGATGGTGCTAGAACGAGAGTAGGGGTTAGCAATACCTTGCAGCGAGCAGGAGTAAACTTACTAGACCATGAGAGCAGAGGATGAGAGCAAGGAGAGAGAGAGAGGGAACGCATCGATGAAATCTGGTCCACTTCCCCACGAAGAGGCCTGGGCCAGTCCGATTCTTCTGTGGGTGAGGTTTCGTGAGGTTCTTGATCTCCTTCGTAGGAGAGGAAAGGTTCTGCTGTACGTGTGTTGGTGTCTGTCGAAAGAAAGCAAGCCTGGTCGCTTCGGAATTTGAACCTCGCTGGACAGGCGGCTCATGAAGCTCGACGAAATGCTGAAAGGCTGTACAGAGTACTAACCCCAGAGAAGGAGAAACATCCGAGAGCCACAAGCAGAGAGGAAACGGGGAGATCGAAGCGGGAGTAGGGTCGAATTCAAGGAATCTGAATTGGGAACGAAACAGGCTTCACCGTTTCGAGCGAAGGAGCAGTCGGTGGAGCCTGTGAGATCTGCGCAGTTTGTCAAGCAGTAGTCTGAGAAGTTAATCACAGCGCAAGCAACTTCCCTGGTCAAAGGAGAAAGGCCAAGCGAGCAGGACGGCTGAACCCTCCGCGGGGGCGATGTTCCTGAGCCGACGAGGGAGCGCCAAATCCACACGAAGCCGTCCAGGTGCTCAGCTTAGTACACCTGCTTTCCCACCAGTACTTCCCACAGCGTCCCGCACCGATCCTCTTCAGAATACCCCGTCCTCGAAGTCCATAACAACGACGTCCGCGACGCTGGGTCCGACACGGTCTTTGAACGCTTGATGCACCGGGTCCTTGTCCACGTAGTAGTCCCGATCTTCCTCGCTGGCAAAGACGACCACGAACGAGTGCTGTCGCGCTCATCAGCAGCCGCGCCAGGAGCGAAGGAGAGGGAACCTGACGCACCTCCAGCCCCTTGTCCACTCCCTCTTTGCTGTTCTGCTTCCCGCCGGTCAAGGAGAGGATGTAGGGCTGGCCATCGCGCTGGCAGGACTCGAGGAGGAGGAGGAAGCGCGAGGCGAGGAGCTGTCGTTCGTTCGAAGCGATCTCGGGCTTGTAGGCAAAGTGGACGATGTGGGTGATCATGGTGGTGCTTGGCGTGAATAGGTTAGAGTTGAACGTGGATTCGAGAGAGGTTGGGACGGTGGGAGCGTGAGGGAGGAAGGCAAGCAGCGAACGCGAGAGGAACCCCCTCTTGACCTTCTCCAGCCACGTCCACTTCGGTGCGAACACCTATCAGGCGCTCTCCAGCACGATATCATGGTGCGCTACTAGCCAACCCTTGCAGCCAGGCGCTCAGCTCACCCTGTCCCTGAACAGCACGGCGTCAAGCGTTCTCGCATCCCTCCCGTCCCCGACTCTGCCGAGGTCGAACGCAAGAAGCAGGAGAAGGAGGCGCTTCGGATCGCAGATTACCAGGCGCTGCTGGAAGATATTTACGCTCGGGTGAGTGCTGATCTCACGAGTGTGGAGCGGAGGGAGCACTGGCAGCGCGTCTTGCGTGGTGAGGTGGAGCTGCTGCTGAGGGAACGGAGTGTGGCCTGCAGCTGGGGGAGGAGTAAGGAAGCTAACTCTCGACTTGGTCCCGCAGAGAGAAGCTCGAGACTACTCCTCTTCTTCCCTGGAGCTCACCACCCGCGTCCTCGACACGAACCCCGAGTTCCAAACCGCCTGGGCTATCCGCCGACGGATCCTCTTGCAAGGGATCTTCCAGGACGTGTGCGCCTGTTCCTCTTTCCTTCTCCTGCGCGTGCTGATCCGTCGCCGTCTCAGGGAGGCCCCGGCGAAACAGCGCTACCTCGAGGAGGACCTCCAGCTCACGAACCGCTCGCTAAAGCAAAACCCCAAGAACTACAGCGTGTGGGAGCACCGGAAGTGGGTGCTCGAAACGATGCCGGATGCGGATTGGGGGATGGAGATTAAGATGGTCGAGATGTACCTCGAGCGAGACGGTCGGAATTGTGCGTCCTCCTCGAGGGTCTCCCGGTGATGGAGCTGATGCGTGTGCGCGCAGTTCACAGCTGGGATTATCGGCGGTACCTCATCTCTTCCATCCTCGCGCTCGAGCGTACGACGGAAACGGAGCGGACGAAGGCGCTTCCGAATCCTACGACTGCGTCGGAGCTGGCGTACACGACGCGCAAGATTTCGGCCAACTTTAGCAACTTTAGCGCGTGGCATTATCGAACGAAGCTGCTGCCGAAGCTGTGGGAGGATCAGGGGTGGGGGGAGGAGAGTGAGGAGAGGGCGATGCGGGCTGATGAAGGCGTGTTTGTTTCTCGCTTTGCTGCTCGTCTGGTCAACACTCGTGCTAACAACTTATTGGCTGTCGACAGAGTTTGAACTCGTCAAGCAGGCGATCTGGTCGGACCCGAACGATCAGAGCGCGTGGCTGTATCATCGCTGGCTTGTCGGCAAAGGTGCGCCTCGTTCTCTCTTCGCAACTCACTCCAACTTACCCGATGCTCCAGGATCGCTTCCTATCGTGCGACGTGAAGTGGCTGGAATCGAAGAGCTACTGGAGGAGGAGCCTGACAGTCGATGTGAGTCTTGTCCGCCGCACCTCGGAAGCGTCGCTGACCCACGCTCCGCAGGGTGCCTCGATTCTCTCGTGTACTACAAGAGGCTACTAGTTTCGCTCCTCGGGAAGGAGGAAGCGACGCGCGAGGAACGAGAACAGCTCAATCTCGAAGCCCTGGGGATGCTGCAAAAGCTGGAGCAGGTGGACCCGATGCGAAAGTGTCGGTATCAGGATCTTGGTGCGTACCTGCGTTCGGGATTGTCAAAATCGTGTACTGACGAGCTTCTCCTTTCTCTAGCGGTTCACATTCTTCCACTGCAACGATGAGGAGTCGCGTCGCAGAATGCCTTCATTCCGCTCGCTTGGTTCGCTGGCTTCTCGCTGCTCTCCTCTTTCCTCGTCAATCTCTGTCTCTGTGTACATTACTTGCGCACCATCTTCATCCTCTCTCGTTTGCTCTTCCTCACTGCGAGCGCTTGCTCTTTCTCGCTCGGCGCTTTGAAGGGTGTTCGCCGCTCTTTTTCGGCAGCAACTGAACTCTCATAACAAAGAAACACAGCAGGCTTCGTCCTGCATTTGCCTCTCGCCAAATTACAGCTTCAACCAATCTCGAATTCGAGAAGGGGAGGAGCGGAAGAGCCGAGGCCCCTGCGTTTCTCTCGACGCGAACTCTCCTGTCGTTTCCTCTCCCAAGTCGTTACGATTCAGGCAGCGCCAACACAGCAACGCCGCTGTCGCCAGGCAGTACCTCTCTCTCGCAGACCGCTGCCCCCCCAAGCTCCCAGCGCCAAGAGATCGCCCTCCTCGCTCCCCCTCACGACAGCTGCAACGGCGGCGACAGCACTTCCCCTCGAACGACCTCAGCAGAAGGAACAGCGCGCCACCCATCCACACTCGCTCCCAACCCTCCTTCGCCAAACGCCGCGCTCCTCTTCTCTTCGTGGCTCCCTGGTCGACGAGTTGTCCGACGCCTCCTCTCAATTAAGCTCAAGAGGTCAGTCTCCCAGCTGGATCTTCGCGTCAAGGGCCATTGAGCTGATACTGTGCTCGTCTGAACGCAGCGGAATCCCCTTCCTCACCAGCGCCTCACCACCCACCACCTCGCCCCCTCTCCTCCGCCCGTGCGCGCCCAGCCTCCAGCAGACGCCCTCCCCTCCCCTTCAACTCCAATGTCGCGCCAGCCCTCTCGAGTCCCAGGACTCGCTAATCTCAGCGGCTACTCCAATCTTGACGGCCCTCCCTCGCCCGCCTCTCCCTCGTTCGCGCGCTCGGGAAATCCGGGGGGATCCTCGCCCCTCAACCCTTCGAGGGGCCTGTACGACGCGCCGCGAGGAAATTCTTCTCGGCGAGATGAGAGACCCAGGGATGGAGGAAGCCAGAGCGCGGGGAGCTCAATAGACTACCGAGGGAATGGCACCACGGCGGGCGTTGTTACCGGCGCGATAGGAGGAGGGTACGGTCCCTACTCGTACGAACCCGTCAACAATGGACCTCTCTCGCCTTCCACCTCCCGCCCTTCCCGCGACTCCTCCCTTCCTCCACCATCTCCTCGCAACGGCCCTCCATCCCGCTACTCCTCTCGCAACTCCGCCGCCCCCTCCCCCTTCGCCGCACCACCTCCCTCCTCCTCCAGCCACTCCTCTCGCAACCCTTCCGGCGCAACAGCAGCAGCAGGAGCAGCAAGTGCACCAGGACTCAAGAATGCGCCCGTTTGGACCGCTAGGGACGCCGAACTTGACGACAAGCTGCACGACACGAGTTCGCACGACTCGCTCCGTGATCGCAACTGCACCGCGTTCTCGCTGCGCGGTTGGCTCAACATGGGCGCCATCGTCATTCTCGTCGCAGGACTCGTCATGCTATTCGCTGGCTACCCGATCCTGGACTACTACACCAAAGAGACCCTCAGCAATTTTGGCGCGTTCAACGTCGGAGGCGTCAATTCGACTGGTCAGGTACCGGATATCCCAGGGCTGCCGACGCTCATCGACAAGGATACGCCGGCTGCGGCGCTCACGAGGACGGGGTTCGACGGGAGGAAGTACGTTCTCATGTTCTCGGACGAGTTCGAGACGCCTGGGAGGACGTTCTGGCCTGGAGACGATCCGTGGGTTCTTTCGCCGTTTGGTGCGACGAGCGAGAGCGCTGACGAGAAGCGCAACAGGTTCTGGGAGGCTGTGGACCTGCACTATTGGGCTACTGGCGACTTTGAATGGTACGATCCTGACGCCGTCACGACGAGGGATGGCAGCCTCGTCATCACCGCTTCCGAGGAGCCAACCCACGGTCTCAACTTCCGCTCTGGCATGCTGCAGTCGTGGAACAAGTTCTGGTGCGTCCTCGCTGCTTCTTCGAGCTCTTCCGCGAGACTGACTTTCGCTTTCGCAGCTTCACTGGTGGGTACCTCGAAGTCTCTGTCCAGCTGCCTGGTGCTTCAAATATTGGCGTGCGTTCAGCTTTCTCCCCCTCGACAGCTCTGGCTAATCCACGGTGCCTGCAGGGACTGTGGCCTGGAGCGTGGTGCGTTCGCCTTTCTCGCCTTCGCAGGCTCTTTCTGACCCAAGATTTTTCGTAGGACTCTCGGCAACCTGGCTCGAGCTGGGTACGGTTCCACCACCGATGGGACTTGGCCCTAGTGCGTCGCTCGACTTCTTCCCTGCGTCGCTGAGCTAATCGACGCACGTCGCTAGCTCGTACAACACCTGCGACCTCGGGACGCTGCCCAACCAGACGAACATCGCAGGAACTGGTCCACCCGCTGCTCTCGACACCGGCGTTGGAGGCAACATTATTTCGTACCAGCCCGGGCAACGTTTGTCGTGAGTCGCTCTCGCTCTCCGTCCGCCGCGCACGACTGACCTTCTTCATACCAGTGCGTGCACTTGCCGTGGAGGCGATCATCCTGGCCCGAACGTCAACACTGGTCGAGGAGCGCCTGAGATCGACGTCCTCGAAGCGTGAGTTTGAAGAGCTGCAGCACGGCTTTCCATCTGCTTGCTGACTCGGCTTCGCTTCCAGGGAAGTCACCTACCGCAACCGTGCGCTGCGTGGCGCCGTGTCGCAGTCTGCCCAGTTTGCGCCCTACGACGACTACTACGCGCCCGTCAACACTACGCCTTCGACGGTCGTCTATGACTCCTCGAGGACTTGGATCAACTCGTACAAGGTTCGTCAGCGACGCTCTCTTGGAGCTTCTCGGGCTTGCCTAACGTATTTGACTGCCTCGCAGGGAGGAGTGTACCAGCAAGCAGCGTCTGGAGTCACGTACACGCAGCCTTCGGCATACGAGCGCGGTGGCGGCGCCTTCTCCAAGGTTTGACTCGCTCCCCCTCTTGCGAAAGCACGCCGCTGATTTCTCCTTCTCGCACAGTATGGATGGGAAGCGTGGCCTGATCCGACGAACGGGTACATCACTTGGTCCGTTGGCGAGACTGCGACGTGGACTCTCAACGCGGAGGCTGTTGGACCGAATCCTCGAGCTCAAATCGGTCAGCGACTGATTTCGGCGGAGCCAATGGTGCGTTCAGCTTGCGTCGTCGCATCTTGGACCCAGCTAACGCTTTCGTCGTCGTCGTCGTCAGGCCATCATTCTCAACCTCGGAATCTCGGATTCGTTCCAGCGTGTCGACTTTGAGAACCTCATCTTCCCAACTGAGATGCTGATCGACTACGTCCGAGTGCGTAGCTCTCGTCGTTGCTCAGGAGATAGCTCGCTGACCCCTCGATCGGCCCTCAGGTGTACCAGCGCGAAGACTCGCCCAACATTGGATGCGATCCTCCCACTATGCCCACCGCCGACTACATCGAAAGGTGCGCTTGCTTCTAGCATCCACACTGCTTCCTTCTGTTAACAGCTCCTCCGCAGGCACTTGAACGCGTACACGAACCCGAATCTCACAAGTGCGTCGCCTTCCCCCCGTTCCTCCCTCGCTGGAGCTGACCTCTCTACTCCCTCCACGCAGCTTGGGCTCACGCAGGATACGATTATCCCAAGAATTCTATGCACGGATGCTAGATCGTCGACCCGCATTCGCATCTCCCCCTCCTCGTCGTCCCCCTATACCCCACCCACTCGCTCGCGTTTGTTTGACGAAGATCCCCCTCCCCTTTTATTTGGTCCCCGAGTGGACCTTTCCCCTTGGTACACTTGTGCAACAGAGCTTCCGCTGTACCACTTTCGATCTTTCCGACTTGAGGGCCTTCGCAGGACGGTCGGTCAACGTCGCGAGCTTGGTCTACCATCCTCGCCTTTCTGACGGGTAGTTCTTCTCCCTTTGCTGTTTACTACGTTTCTCCTAGCTTGCGAGCGTATAGGCTGTTTTGTTGATCGCCTGGGGAGAAGGGTCAAGCTGGTTGGATCGAAGGCTGAAGGAAGGCCTTGGCGTTTGTTCCTCCTCTTCCTCCTCCCCCTTCGTCAGAACACGCACCGGCGCGCTTCTACGACCCTCTCTACCCCACCCTCTTCTCCCAACCCGCGTCCCTTCGCGTCGCGGTCCACCTTCCTTCTCCTAGCGCCCCCAGACCCTACCCGGTCCCTCCCCTCCTTTTCAACACAACTTCTCCAACGATGGTCGGCAGGAACTCCTCCGGCGGGATCAGCAAGTGGATCAAGATCGGCGTCCCCGTCGCCGTCGTGGTCATCGTCGCGGCCGTCGTAGGTGGCGTTGTTGGCTCCCGTTCGAGCAACAACTCGAACGAGGACGCGAACGCCGCGTCCGGTCTTGCGGGGGCCAGTTCCTCCACTGCCAGTCGGACGCCGAGCGCGTCTGGTGCGTCTTCGGTGGCTTCTACGGCTACGTCGAGCACGCCCAGCGCGACGGCTTCGACCCCGGCGAACTTGGCTGTCGTCCCTCTTCCTGCCTGGCACTGGGGAGAGCAGAAGTCGATTGGAATGTGCCTGGTGAGTGCTTTCTTGGGAGGACGTACAAGGAAACCCTTTGGCTGATGCGTCGGGTCCTGCAGGGCAACTGGCTCGTTCTCGAGCGCTGGATGAACGAGGACTGGTTCATCGAGAACGCTGGAGAGGCGCTCGACCAGTGGACGTTCTCCCAGGATCTTGGACCTGAGCGCGCGACGGCTGTTCTTAGGGAGCACTACGATACTTGGGTCACTGAGGCGGACATGTGAGTCGGGGACTTGAGGCGTGGTTGGGACGAAAGCTGATGAGCGACGTCCCTAGCGAACTCCTTCACGAGCACGGCATCAACGTACATCTTCCGCTCCCTCCCCTCGACCCGTACTAACCTCCATTCCGCGCGATCAGCACCTCCGCATCCCGATGGGCTTCTGGTCCTGGATTCCTACCACGGCAGGTACGTCGCAGCGGGCTCCTCGTCGTCGACAGAACTAACGCGTCGTTCTAGATGAGCCCTTCGTCAACGCTGGAGAGGTCGGGTACCTCGAGCTCGCTATGCAGTGGGCCCACGCAAGGGGCATGTACATTCTCATCGACCTCCACGGGTGAGTTCGCCGTTTCGAGATGCGCTGTCGGGGTTTCCCGAACGGGACTGATCCTCTCTGCCCTCAGAATTCCCGGCTCCCAGAACGGTGAGATCCACAGTGGACATCTCACCGAGGAAGCCGCCTTCTTCAACAACGCTGTCAACATTGGAAGGGCGGACGACACGGTCGCCGCGATTCTCGCGTGGCTCGGGAACCACCCGTACCGCTCAGTCGTTAGTGGACTCGAGGGTTCGTCTCTTTTCTCTCCAGCGAGTTCAACAGCTGCTGATTCTTTCTGGCAGTCGTCAACGAGCCGAGGGTGCGTTCTCCCCGTCGCGCATTGTTTCTCGCCGCGTGTGCTGATCTTTCTCCCCTCAGCCCTACACTCCCGAACAGGTTCAGGAGCTCTCTGACTACTATGCACGCAGCTACGACGCGATCCAGGCCTCTGCTTGGCCCATCGCTCTCTTCCTCCAGTGCGTTCTCCCTGTCTCGAGCCACGAATGAGTCTGACGAGCTTCACTCGCTAGTGCTGGATACGTCGACAACGCTCTCGACTACTGGACTCCTTTCATCAAGGCTCGGTGCGTCGAGTCGTGTCACAATACCCCTCGTCAAAGCTAACGACGCGCATTCATCTCGGCAGCGCGACTGAGCCTCCCAGCATCGTCTACGCCGATCACCCTTACCCCGGCAACTTCCCTCCTCAAAACGATCCCGCCGACGTTCTTGGCCAAGTCTGCACTGCTGGTGAGCCTTCTTTCCTTTGGCCTGCTTGCTGCTTCGGAAGCTGACCCGCTTTGGTCTCCAGCTCTGCGATAGTGCGTTGCGTGCCTCCTTCGCGTCCTAGCCTCCACACTGACCGTGTTCACCCACAGCGCCTCCTACCCTGCGCCCATCTGCATCAACGAATGGGGGGTGTATACAGGCATAAAACAAACTGCCTTCGAGAAGACGTTCTATGAGTCTCAGGTCGTGACCTGGTCGCACTCTGCTGGTACGTCCTTGTCACCAAGGGTCTCTCGACGAAAGCTAATGTGTTGGCGCAGGTGGAATGTACTGGAGCATTCGCCACGTCGGTTCGGCACCTCAGCGTGCTGCTGGTCTCGATTACTCCCAGTACTCGTTCGGTGCGTCCAATCTCTCCTTTATTCGCCTGTTTCTAACACCTCTTGCAGTTGATCTCGTCGCTCGCGGAGTCATCTCCAAGGCCAGCGACTTTGGCCTCACCAACACGACTACCGAAGCCGAATCCCTACAGTACATCGACGCCTTGTCGGGCAACTGCCCCGCCCCCGTCAACCCTTCGCCGTACAACGATGGCAGCTTCACCGTCAACCCCTGGACGGCGGAAATTGACGCGGTGGCGGCGCAGTCGGCTGCCCTCGCGACGAGGAAGCAGCGCAAGGTTCGTCGCGCGTTCTAGGTCGAAGAGGAGGACGGTTACAAGGACACTTTTGAAACGCGCGTTTGCTGTTTTATTCTCGATAGTATACCTCGTTGTGCCAGATCGCAAGGGAGGAACTTCGCAGACAAAGGGGAACCCTAAAAACGCGTCGAGATCGTCAAAGGTCCCCGGAACCCAAAAGCGGGGTTGTCGACGCGAAGAGCTCGCCGCCGTTGGCGCATTCCTCTTGTCTCCTACCACCCAGCCTTCCTCGTCGGAGACTCAGTAACAGAGAGCTCAGTGAGAAGGAGAAACAGTGCACGACCCCGCCTTTCCCGACTCCCCGGGCCCCTCTCTCCTCTCCACTCTCCTCGCTCGGTCACACGCCCACAACTCTCGACGATGGACGATTGCCCAGCGGTGATGGTACAGCAAGGAGTGGAGGAGGTTATGGTGGCTCAGGTGGAATGGGAGGTGTCGCCAGAGGGAGGGAATGCCGGCGTGTTCTCAGAGCTCTTGGATCCCTTGAGTGAGAACCCGAGCCTGGAGGAGATGGAGGTGCGTTCCTTGCGCTTGCAGGTCTCGAGGGGGAGAAAGCTGATGCTGTGTGTGCGCGTCTGCAGGGTCACGGTGTCTTCGTGTGCACCCAGCACCTCATCTCCCAGTTCCAGAGCTCGACCACGCCCCTTTCAGACCCACTGGAAGCCACCTCCTACTTCACTCCCACTCCTCTGCCAGCTCTGCACTTTCCTCGACAATCCCTCGACCTCGATGACCGCCCCTCTCTCCTCCCAGCTTCCCGGCACAGCTCCCCTCGACTCTCCCCCCTCGCCATGGTGCGCAAGGCGACGCGAATCCGGCCCAAACCTTCCTCGAGGACTCAGTCGACGTCGGATCTCCCCAAAGCCCAACTACTCCTCCTCCCTTCCTCGCCCTCGCTGGCAGCGGCTCCCTCGGTGGCGCGCGCCCTTCGCAGCGCATCTCCCCTCCCGGGGTTCGTGCGGATGCGTAGGCAGAGCGACCTCAGCGATGGACGCGTCAGTCGCCAATCTTTCGAAACGGGCAGCGGAGGAAACATCGTCGTTCAGGACTTGTCAACAACGCGGAAGCTGAAGACGTCGCGGTCGCCTCCGTCGACTCTTCGCCCGGACGACCTCGTCGCAGGCCCCTCCTACTCGAAGTCCATGTCAGCCGAGCCCGACACGGTGTCGACTACCCTCTCCTCTCCTACCCACTCGCCTCCCGATCCTCGTCGACGATCCTGGCGCACGTCCCTCTCGAGCTTCTCCTCCCCCTCGACCCCCAGCACCCCCTCCTTCGAACACCCCATCTCTCGCACGCGGTCTTCCTCCCCCGTCACCGAATTCCCCTCTTCGGCCTCTCGCACACTGGTCCTTCCTCCGATCGAGCATCGCAAGGCGAAGCGAGGCTCGAGGTCGTCTTCGGCGGACAGCTACAACGCGGACGGCGAAGGCCCTTCGTCGAAAGGACGTTCTCGGGTCATGAGTGCTTCGGCAGCTCCTTCGAAGGGAAAGTGGGCCAAGGCGTTGAACCTGGGATGGGGCGCGAGGAAGGCGGCGACCGGGAGGCAGAGTCTCGACGAGGACACGTCGGATGCGTGGAACTGGCTCGACGGAGACGACGCGGTCGAAGGGAAGACGAAGCCGTCTTTCGAGGTCGTTCGTCGACCGAGCGTCTCGAGGACACAGTCGAGCAGCGTTCTCGAGGTCAGGAAGAGCGGGCATCTCGGGGACGGACTGGAGGCGCTCGCGCTCGCTGCACCTTCGACTTCTTCGCCCAACCTCAGCAAGATCGAGGAATACCCAGAGCCTGCGACGATCCGGAGGTCCTCCCCGCTCAACCTTCCCTCCATCGCGACTCCGCACGACCAAGCGACGCCGATCCCCAGCCCAGTCGAGAAGACGGCGCCCTCGACTCCTCGCCACGGACGGAGCACAATCGAGTTTGGCAGAGTTTCGACGTCGAGGATCAGGACGTCTTCTACCGCCTCTCTCCTCGCCATCAGTCGTCCTCCCTCCCCTCCCTTCGCCTCGGCCCACGGCAACCGTCCTTCCTCCCCCGGAATCTCGCGCGCCGTCACTCCCATCCCTCTCGAAACCCCTCCCCTCCTCCCCCTTCGCGCCCGAGAGCTCTTCTTCGCCAGCGACGAATCCAACCGGGACGACTCTCTCGCTCCCACCTCTTCGACACCTCCTCGCCACACCTCCGCCTCCTCCCTCCCAGTCGACTCTCCCATCCCCCCAACGCCCGACCTCGTTCGTTCCCGCCCACCCCTCTTCCGAAACTCCTCCTCCTCCCCCACCCACGCGTCCCTCGCGCTCCACTCTTCGCACGAACTCTCGCGGAGTCGAGGAAGAACTCTCAGCGTCGGCGGTGCGCACCCCTCTGATTCCGAGGTCTCGTGGAGATCTTCGACGTCGACTTCGGAGGGGGAGGACACGCCGGCTAGTAGTGCGGAACAGGAGGATGAGGATCTCAGTCCTCGGGAGGAGGCGGAGGAGGCGCAGAGGCTGGAACGGAGTGATGGGATTGAGGGACTTTGGAAGGCGAGGGAAGGGAGTGAGGAGAGTAGGGGGTTGGGGGAGGAGGGGGTTAAGGTGTGGTAGGGGTTGCGGGTTGTTGTTTGGGTTCGCGCGTGCAGTACCTCTCCTCGTTTTATCGTCTATGTCCTCCCCACCTCCCACTCCATCCATTCATCCACGTCGTGTTTTTGCAGAAACTGGTGACAAACCAACTTGCTCATATTCTATGCCCTCGCACGAACAGCTCGAACGCAAAGCAGGAACGCAAGCAGCGAGCGAGAGCAGAAAGCGAGCAAAAATGAATCCCCCAAAGCGACGCTCAACAGTCTTTGTTACCGCCCCAACGACCTCCCCAGTCGGTCCTTCCTACTCTGCGCTCGCAAGCGCGAGTATTTCCCAGGAAAGAAGGGTTACTACAGCTCCCCTCTCGCCGCGTTCCACCCGACCCCACCAGCCTCAAAGACCTTCTCCACGAACCCGCCCTGCGCGCCCGCCTTGAATTTTCCCACGATGACCGCTGCGCCGATGCAGAAGACTAGTACGGCGAGGTCGTTGAGGCAGATGGAGATGAGGGCGATGTACCGGATGAGGGTTTGGAGGAGGAGGGCGGCGCGAGGGGAGAATTGGGAGAGGATGGGGAGGACGGAGGAGATTAGTCCGGGGACTGGAGGGCGGTTCTGCGTGCGGATACGAGGTTAGTGGGAGGTAGGTGGGGGGGGAAGGGGACGTACACGGAGGAGGAAGAGTCGTGTCGTTTGGAGAACGAGTTCGACGGTGATGAAGAGCCAGAAGAGGGGCTGTCCCGTTCAGTAAGATCAGCTCGCTGTCCTGCCTGCCGAAAGAGAAGGAGAGAAGGAACGCACGACCTCTGCCAACGCCGTCCCCGCCAGCTGCCCGACCAACCCCTCCCTCGGTGCCTTCCCACTCAACGAACTCCACGCTTTCCAATCCACCGTCCCAACCACTCCCATCCACCCATACAGCCCAAACTTGCGCACAGGCTCCAACCACCCCACAGCATACGCTGCCAACCCCACCATCGCGAGGAGATGTAGGACGGGCAAGAGCTTGTCGAGGAGGGTTCGAGGGGTGGTAGGGGAAGGGGAAGCGGGTGCATTGGGGAAGGGCGAAGTCCCAGGTGCTCCCATCCCTCCTGGTCCCCCAGGTCCTCCAGCACCCATGCTAGCCAGCATCTGAGCAAACATGTCCCCACCCCCCTCCCCTCCTGCTCCCCCCATTCCACCAAACATGGACCCCATCCCCATCGCTTCGAATTGAGCTGCTTGGGCATGCTGAGAGGACGTGGAAGCCGTGCGTCGGGACGGGGGAGGAGCGTGGAGAGCTAGGTCGACTTCGTCCGGGTCGTCGTCGATCAGCGCGAGCGAAGCCGGGGGTGCTGCTGGGCGGGCGGGGGTGATTCCTACTGCGGCTGTGTAAGGGCCGTTAGAGCTGCTTTCGCGGGGTGGTAGGGAGGGCGTACCGTCGGAGATGACGCGACCTTCGCCCTTTGCTGCGCCTGTGATCTTGGCTAGACGCTCTTGGGATTTGGCGAGGAGTTTGGCTTGTCGAGCAGAGGCTGCTGCTTTGCGGTCGGCGGCTGGGTCGGACATGGTTGAGGGAGGAGTTGGGGAGAGAGACGCGAGGCTGTGGAGCTCTTTCGCACGTCGAGAGGTTGCGGCTGGCTCTCTCCTCTACCACCACTCTGACTCAGGCAGGGCACTCAGGCGTACGTTCCAGCAGCACAGGAATCTACTCCAGCCCGACTCGAGTGGATCGAAGCCGTTCGAGGAGCTCAGCACCTGCCAGCTACTCAGTCGCTCTCTTTCCTCCAGCTCTTGGACTCCTTCGACTCGCCGAACCAGCAGCAGGGCACTCCCCAGGCTCTCTCCCCGGATCTTCCACACGCCGCCTCCGCTTCACCCGAACCTGGAACCTCCGCACCCGCTCGACGACCCGCCACCTCCCTCTTTCAGCCATCTCGCCGTGGCGTCGCTAGGCTAGCGATTCCCCAGCGGTTTCTAGAATCAAACCTGCTTTGCCCAACGCGTAGCAACGTGGTGGCTTATCGCTGGACCCCGCTAGCACGGACACCGAGGAAAACGCGTTCGTCGCTAACGCTGCTCGGCGCTTTCAGCTTCGAGGAGGGACGAGAGGGGGACCTGAAAATTGCTGGGAGCTGGGGAATGCTCTGTTTGGTGCAGCAGCACCTGCCGGGGCTTCGTTGCGGAGGAAGGTTCTGCTCACTGCTCCGGAACGCGGTCAACACCGACTCGGTCAATCCCTCCACTCTGCTCCAGGGCGCCACTTTGCTGAGCTTCAGCTACTCCCTCACTCTCCTTTGAGGCCTGCTCGCTGCCAAAGACGTCGCTCCTTTCACCGGAGAGCGAGAATGTTGACGAGTCGACAGAGTTTTATGTCGAAGCTCTTGAGCGCTTTCGACGTCGTTCGAGCTCTCCTCTGGTTCCCTCAGGTTGACTCACACACTCGACAAGTGTAATCACTCGTCAAGGGCCCTTCAATCTCAATAGGAAGGGATCAAGTGACTCGAGGGTCCAAGCTCAAACTGAGATTGCAATTAAATACAAGTCTCCCTTATGTTATTGATTAAGTAAATCTGCAATATCCAGAATTTCGAGGGCGGAAACCCTCTTCTTCCTGTTTGCCTTTCTCGAAATTCAAAGTCGACAACAATCAACTTTGTTAGTACTAATGAGCGGTCCAACCGACTTTGAACCGACTCTGCAGTCTACTACGACTATTCTACCATCAAAGCAAGACCAACATGGAACTCCTTTGACCGCCGTCGTCGTCGACACCCCGGTCAACAAGGAGCAAAACACGACTCTCGCCGCTTCAACCTCTCTCCCAACTCCTCCAGTCTCGGAATACATCTCTACTCCTCACGCTATCCCTCTCCCCACTCCTACCGCCACCGCGGCACCCGTGTCGGACCTCAGGAGCGACGTCGAACCCGTCTCGGCGCACGCCGCCGCCGCCGCGTCGTCCGTCACCGTGACCGATCTCGAGGCCATCGTTGGACCAGCGGGCGTCGATTCGGATCCGGATGAGGCCGAGGTCGAGGCGGCGCTGCGTCCTCTCACGAACGGAGTCAACGGGAACGGTGTCCTCACGACTCCCGTCACGCCAGCAGAGGCGCTCGCCACCGCCCAGAGCCTTCCTCTCGCCAGCGTACCGACTCCTGCAGAGCCAGTCCCAGCGCCCTACGTCGCCCCCGTCGTTCTCGCAGCTCCCGTCGCAGCCGACGCCATCCCTCCCCCTCCGATCCTCCCTCTCCCCTCCCACATCGAGATCCCCGCCCCTCACCTCCAACGCGTCGATAGCACGAGCAGCCTCAACGTGGAACCTCCGACTCCCGCCCCCGTCTCGACCTTTGCTCCTCCTCCTCCCACCGCCGCCGCCGCCTTGCCCCAACCGACTCCTCTACCTCTCGCCACGCCCTCCTACGCTGCCCCGATCTACCAAGCTCCAGTCGCGAGCTCGTCCGGACAGGTCCACGCGCCTGCTGCCCCGATGGAGGACGTCGTGATGGGAGATGCTGGAGTGCCGAGGGAGATCTCACCGGTCATGAAGAGGAGCGCGCCGGGAGAGGAGGGGATTCAGGGCGAGGCCAAGCGCCAAAAGGTCGAGGACGTTCCTGTGCGTGCTTCTCTCTTCGGTCTTCTGCAGCACCAGCTGACCCCACTTGGGCTCGCAGGGATCGTTCGCCGCCCTTCCTCCTTCCGTTCCCTCCCAGATCCTCCCCGTCCAAGGCTTCGACCCTACTGCCTTCCACAACGTCCCCACCCCTCTCCCCTCGACCGCTCCCACCATGTCTCCCGCCGAGCTCCACACACCCGTCCCCTCCTCCTCCACCGCCGCCGCTCCTCTCCCCCTCGAGCCCGAAGCTCCCCAGTCCGAAGGTCCGATCGCAGTCTTCACCAAGGAGCAACAAAAGTTCGCCGTCTCCCTCCTCCGCACGCTCAAGAAGCACCGCTCGGCGCCCCCGTTCCTCCGCCCCGTCGACCCCGTCGCCCTCCTCATCCCCGACTACTTCCGCGTCGTGACGCACCCGATGGACCTCGGGACCGTCGAGAGCAAGTTGGGCCAGACGGGCAAGGCGATGGCGTTGGCGCAGAAGACGGGGAGGATCTACGGGGTCGATTACGGAGGACTTGGCGCGTGGGAGGGCAAGACGCACGACGTGTACAGGACTGCCGAGGAGTTTAGGGAGGACGTCGAGAGGGTGTGGGAGAACTGCTTCAAGTACAATGGGCCCAAGGAGAAGAACCCGGTTAGTGCGATGGCGGGAGCGCTCCAGGACGTGTACGAGAGGCTCTGGAGGAACATGCCTCAGGCGCCGGCGGTCGAGGTGAGTTTCGCCTTTCTCCTTTCGCTCCTGGGTCCAGAATTCGTGCTGATCGTTTCCCTCCGCTGCGCCAGTACAAGCCCGAGCCTGCTCGCCTTCCTTCTCCCGAGAACATCAAGAAGGAACGCCGAGTTCGTCCCTCCTCCCTCCCCCCTCCCCCCTCTCACCGAACTTACCCCCGTCGCTCCTCTCAGCCCTCGACCTCTTTCGTCCCCACGATCCGTCGCTCCGAAGACGGTCCCCGCCCGAAGCGCGAGATCCACGCGCCTGCGCGCGAGCTCGCCTACTCGGACCAGCAGGGCGGCGAGGGGTCGGGCAAGAGCAGGCATGGGCGCGTGAGTGGCAAGGCGGCGCAGGAGCAGTTGAGGTTCTGCAAGGAGGTCATGAGGGAGATGCTCAAGAAGGTTCATGAGCCGTACGCTTACGTCTTCTACGAGCCAGTCAGTGAGTCCACCCTCTCCCTTCCTCTTCCTCCTCCTCGACCGTGGTGGCTCACGACGACACTCGCGTGCAGACTACGTCGCCCTCAATATCCCTCAGTACCCCTCGATCGTCAAGAAGCCCATCGACCTCGGAACGATCCGTCAGAAGCTCGAAGGAGGACAGTACCCCGTCCCTCCGTTCCCGGCGTTCGAAGCCGACATGCGCCTCCTCTTCAAGAACTGCTACTTGTTCAACCCGCCCGGCACGCCCGTCAACGAGTGGGGACAGAAGCTCGAGGAGGTCTTTAGCCGCAAGTGGGACGAGAGACCGACGGGCGACGACGACGACGACAGTGCGTTCTCTTCTTCGTTTGGACTTGGGGGGAACGAGAGCTGACGTTTTGCGCGCAGTGTCGGACGACGAGATCAGTACGCTCGAACGTCAAGTCGCCGGTCTCCAGCATCGCATCTCGGAACTCAAGGCCGCTCGAGCCGCTGCGAAAGCTGCTGCTCGTCAAGCCGAACGAGCCGCTCGTCCTCCCAAGCCCGTCAAGAAGCCTTCGCACAGCGAGGTCTCTCGCAACAAGAGCGCCATGGCCAATATCGCCAAGGGACGTTCGAGGGGCAGTGGAGGAGGGATGAAGAAGAAGAAGATGAAGAGGAATGAGTGGAGCGATGAGGAGGAGGAGGAGGAGGAGATGCAGATGGAGAGCGAGGTCGTCACGTTCGACATGAAGCGCGAACTCGCCGTCAAGATTGTCGCGTTCGAGGGGGAGAACCTCGAGAAGGCCATCGACATCATTCGCAGGGGTCGACCCGAGTTGCTCGGAGTGAGTTCCCTTTTCCCCTCTTTCGCTTTCGGTGGAGCAGAGACTGATGAACGACGCAGGACGCGAACAAGGAGATCGAACTCGACATTGACCAACTCGACCAACGTACCCTCCTCGCCCTCTACCGCTTCGTCTGCCCTCCCTCCCCCTCCCGCAAGTCGATCAAGGCGAATCGTCGTCCAGCGACGGGAGGAACCAAGCGCAAGAACCTCGACGAGATCAAGGAGAGCGAACGGATCGAGATGCTCGAAGCGCGCTTGCGCGATTTCGAGAATGGCGCGGCGGCGGTTGGGGGGACGCCGGTCGATAGTAGGAGGGGGAGCGCGGCGATGGGGGGCGATCAGGCGAGTAGTGATTCGAGTGAGGAGGGGAGCGAGAGTGATAGCGAGAGTGAGGACGACGATTAGGGAGGTCGAGGGGGAGGATGGGGGTTTGTGCTCCTCGGGTTCGGTTGTTCGAATTCGAGAATCGTGTTGTAGCCGACACTACGTGAACCAAAAAGCTTTGAATTCGAGAGTTCCTACGTGGCGTTGGCGTGAGAGCCAGATTGCGAGAGGAAGAGGAACTTGGCGCGCGCAGGAGCACAGCCCTCGAACGCAGCACCTCCCTCGAGAGCTTCGACTCTTGCTGTTCCTCGTCCATCCTCCTTCGACAGTTTCTAACGCGACACGCTCTCTCAGCTCAGCTCCAACAAGCCTGCCCAGTCCAGGCGTCTCTCCCTCCAGCATCCCACGCGACTCCCACCTCGCGTCTTCCTTTCCCCTTCTCCAGATGGCACCAGCCTACGACCTCCTCCTCTCTCCCCAATCTCTCGTCCCCGAGAACCCTTCCTCTCCACCTTCCTTCGACTCTACCCCCGCTTCGTTCCTGGGAACGCGGTCGGAGGTTACGGGTGGGAAAGGGGCTCAGCTGGTTCGACGAGAGGAGGGCTCCAGGTGTGTGTTTCGCTGCAGTGGGTAGGGAGGGAGCTGATGGGGGTTTGGGGGACAGTACGATTGGGAAGAGGGCGATTGATCTGGCGCCGAATGATACGCAGAAGGTTACGCGTGAGGAGGACGCTGTTCCTTTTGTTGGATGGTGGGGAGCTGATGCGCGTTGGCACAGTGGGCGTGATTGGGGCGTATGTGGTCATCATCGCTGTGCTCTGGAACATCCCGTATGTCAAGCATGTCCTGTACCCTTTCAGTGAGCTCTCCTTGGGCCTCTCTTCCTCTCGCGACGTTCCTGACCTCGCTCCCCTTTTTGCAGAGATGCTTACGAGTACGTTCGACTCACAGCTCCAGTCTTCATTCATACTGATGTCGTGATCGCTGCTCAGTCGCGTTCCACGAGTTCGGGTGAGTCGAAGCAATCCAAAGTCCGAGACCTCGCTCACGCTTTCTCCCGCAGACATGCCGCAACCGGATGCTGCACTGGAGCCAGCATCAAGAGCATCTCTCTCGATCCTCGCGAAGGCGGTGTCACCAAGATGTCGGGAGGAATCTGTACGAGTCCCCAGTTCCTCGCGTCCTCGCAGCTGCTGACCGCTCTCCTTCCAGCGGCCATAACTCTTCCCGCAGGATACCTCGGATCATCCCTCACTGGCGCATTGTTGATCTTCTGTGGTTTCTCCGTCGTGGCGAGCAAGATCGCCAGCTTCGTCCTCGGATTCGGCTTCCTACTCACCCTCTGGTGGGGAAGGCGAGATTGGCTGTGAGTATTCTCCGTCTCCCAGGTTGCTAAAGAAGCTGATGCATCTGCACCAGCACGATGCTCACCATCCTCTTCGCTGTCGGACTCCTCGTCGCATGCTGGTTCATCGCGAGCGCCGCTCCTCTCCGCTTCTTCGTCGTAAGTCCTTCTCCCCCCGGATTCTCGTCCAGACCACTGATTCGCTTCCAGCTCTTTATGGGAACGATGAGCTCGCTCTACTCTACGTTCGACATTGCGGACGACCTCATCTTCCGCAAGGTCAACGAGAGCGACGCCTCGGTCTTTGCGAAGCGATACGGAGGTTCCTCGGCGTGCTGGGGCGTCATCTGGGGCATCATCTCCCTCATCTTCATGGCCGCAGGAATCATCGTACGTCCTCCTCTCTCTTCCCCTTCTTGCCAGGAACTAACGCGACGGGCCACAGGGAGGACTCGCGGCGTTCAAGCAGTCGTTCGCGGAGCAAGCGGCCGATTCGGCCAACTTCATTCCTACGCGCTTCTGAGTGCTGGATTCAACTCGAACGGACACTTTGTACAACCTTGTCTAGATTTGCTTTCATGCGATTTTTAACGACGCTTTACGACCCCCCTCTACTCCGCCTCACGCGACGATCTCCCCTTCCCGTCGCAGAGCCCATTTGACTGCCTCCTGCGACGCGAGAAACCGTTAGTGGAATGAGAGGGAGAGGGAAGAGAGGGACGAACGAGAACGTCGGGTACGACGACGGTAGCTCTGTGTTCGGGGTCATTCTCGCCATCGCGGAAGACGCCCGTACGAACGAGGATGCTCTCCCAGCCAAACGCGTTAGCGCCTGCGAAAGAGAGTTAGCTTCAAAGCGTGGAGGTTTGAGAGAGGGGAGGACGCACCTGCGATGTCGCTCCGGGGGTTGTCGCCCACCATGTAGACTCGACCCTTGTACGATCCTGAGCCTCCTTTCCCGCCGAAATCGACCTCCCCGCCGTGCGCTGCGACGTCGATCGCCGAGTGAAGCAAGCTCGAAGAGTACTCGTACGTCCTTCGACTGGGCTTCCCTCCCGTCGAGCGATGTAGCTCCCTCCCCGTCGTCATCTTGAACACCGCCGCCATCGATTCCTGCAGCGCTCCCTGCTCGCCGAATCTCCATCAGCCCACGCCACATTCCAGGGCACTGCCGAACGCACCTGACCGAACCTCGGCTGCGGCCACTCGTTCCCCCAGAGCAGATCCGGGTTGGAGAAGTAGATGGGCACCTGGGCCTCGCGCGTCCATAGTGCGTCGTTCGTGAGATCTTTGGCGGTACCGAGGACTCCATCGACGGAACGAACGACGTCGAGGCAAAGCTGGATATCTCGACCCCAGTCGCGCGAGTCGTGGAAGACGAGGATGGCGGCGAAGCACGTTGAGCTGAAGTCTTTGGTCTGTGCGAGATTTGGGGTTAGCTCGGGAAGGGGCGAGAGAGGGGGACGGACCTTGATGTAGCTGAGCTCCTCCTCGGTCAGGCGGTTGAAGGGCCATTGAGAGCGTTGCCAGGCGAGAAGGTCGGCAGGAATGAAGGCGTGCTGGAAGCCGTAGCTGGGTGGGATTGGGTGCGTCAGGGACTACGAGCAAGACACTTGGAGAGTGGCTCACTGTTCTGCGACCTGGCGACAGGAATCGTCGGGTCCACCGATGACCAGGACAGGCTTGTCGGCGTAGCGAGCTGCGAGGGATCGGAACACGGTGTGGCTCTGGACGATTTGGTGCTCGGCGATCTGCGAATCAGGAATTAGCGGGGTTGATGCAGTGCAAGAGAAGACGCAGGAGCTCACGTGGATGCCTAGCTCGCTGCTGAGCTTCTGTGCGCGAGCTCCCTCAATCGTTCCGCCTCCGTTGGTGACGAGGATGAAGGGGAACTTCCTCTTGAGCGGGTTGTTGCCGCTGAGGATCTGCAGAGCTTCCTTCGCTTGAGGCAGGACGTGGGCGCCTTGTTTAAGAACTCCGTCCTGAAAGGAGGGAGGATGAGTCACCGAGGAGCTGGAGGGTCGCGGTCTTGTGCTTACGATGTCGAAGGCAAACGCAGGTCCTGTAGAAACGCCGACTGGAGCTGCTGCACCTGTGGAGACGCGCGTCAGCCGGCGTCGGTGGAGGGAGACTGCTCGAGGAGGAAGCACTGACATTGGAGCCAGCGAACGCCCCGTGAGCCCACTCGCGCGGTTGCGAAGCGAAGGCTGGAGCAAGAGGTGCTCGTGAGCAAGGACATAAGAACGGAGCAGATGGGGAGTGAGTGGGAGCTGGTCAAGAGACGAAGCTCTCGCGAGGATGTTGTGTTCGTCGATTCCGCGTCTTTCTCTCCCCGTTCGACTCTCAGGAGCGCAGGGCGTTGGTCCAAGTTCTGCCTTGATGGCTGCCAGACCTCAACCATCTCCATCACGCCGCCTCTCTCCTCCCCCATCGCCCACCTCGTTCCGCCGCTCGCCTACTCCTGAACCCATCCCAACCTGCTCAGCTCTACGCGGAGAGGAACGCCAGCGTAGCAACATACGGCCTCGGGCTCTCCAGCGGCAGGCGCAGCCCGACAGTGCGGCGTCATCGCAGCGGACCCTCTTTGGCGGAGGAGTGGGAGGCACGATGGCGCCGCCACAGAAGGAGTACGCTCTCTCGGTCCAGGAGGGGTCAGGAAGGTCCTCACCTGCCTCGCTGCGTTCCATTGGTCCGATCCTGGGGGCGGCCAGCACGACGGCATCGAGCTTTGGAGGCCCCAGGTCCTTTCGAACGGCAGCTTCTCCCTCCGGAGGCTCCACACTTGGTGCAGCTCCCGTTCTCAAGGGACTGGACAGCTATAGCTCGCGGAACATGGCAGCTGCGTTGGAGGGAGGAGGAGGAACGGAACGGCAGCTCGACGACGTGTGGCAGTCGGTCTGCGTGCGAGTGCTCCCTCTCTTGTGAGTTCAAAGGAGCTCGGAAACGGTGGAGGAAAGAGCTAATACCTGCGTGTCTCAACAGTAACGGCGAAGGGCTGCGGGGATACGTGGAAGATCTCAACGGACTCGTCAAGTGCGTGTCTCCAGGACCCCTCTCCTGGAGCGGTTCGCTCACCGTCTTCGTCGCAGCACGCACGTCCAGCGCACCATCGCAAGGTCTTCAAGATCACACTCTCAGCATACCATCACAGCCGACGTCTCCACCCTCGTCACCGGCCTTCTCATCTCCGACCTGACCGAACTCATCAGCATTGGCTGCCTCACTCTTTGCGCCAAGCTCGCTCCCGCCACTCCTACCCCTCCACTCTCCGACGACAAGTTCCTCGCTCGACTAACGGAGCTCTGGTCATTTTGTACGCCCTCTCCCTGCGATTCTTCCCCCGCACGCGACGCTGATGCTTAATTACTCCAGATTGGACTGGCGTTTGCCCGCAAATCGAAGCCGTCTTTTGGGTTCTAAGATGCGACGGGCGACTCAAAGCTTCAGTCGGTGGTACGGGACGGGAACGGGAACGAGAAGGACGCACCCTCAAGGGCGAAGGGAGGATCGACGTTCGCAAGCTCGCCCTCATCGGATTCCGCGACCATCTCATCCTGCCCAACATCGACCGCATCATCCACCTCTTCCGCGACCTCTACGAATCTCGTCCACCGAGTCGTCGCATGAGCGGGACCGACACTCCTGCACACCCCGCTCCACCCTCGACCACTCCTGCACCCCCTGATCCCTCAGCCTCCCCGACCTCCCACCTCGTCCTCCCCTCCTATTCTTCCGCCTCGACCATTCTCCCATCCTCAAACCTCCATCCTCCCGCCGGTCCCTTCCCCACCGCCGGTTCTCTCCAACAAGTCCAAGCCGCCAACGCTCGTCGACGCCAGATGGTCGCGATCCTCGCTTCCGTTCTCACCAACGACCAAGTACGTCCCATTCCCTCTCTCTCTCCGCTCCAACCGCTCACGCAGATCCCTTCACAGCGCCAAATGGAGATCGACGCCCTCCTCCGCACGATGCGTCTCGGGACCGCAGGAGACCGCGCCAGCGTCGGCGGCTCGACCTCCTGGGCCGGCGGCTCTCCCGCAGAGCGTCAAAGGCGTAGCTACGCCCCCTCAGCACCCGACGCGCCGCTCTCAGAGAACCTCTTCCAGTTCGCACCGAGGTCGAGAGCGGGGACGATGGAGAGCTCGGATGCGGAACAAGCTGCTGGGGGGTCTATGACGCCTCAGGCTGTGCAGACGCAGAAGAGGAGGGGGTTCCTCCCGCTTTTGGGGAGGACGAAGAGTGGGGAGTCGAATTTGACGTCGTTGGCGAGTACTGTCATGGGGGGCATGGCGGTTTCGAGGCGCGAGAGCGACGAGAAATTGAAAGGAGGGGTGCGGGGACGCGGGTGGAGTGGGAGTGGGAAAGGGGAGGATAGCGAGGGGACTATGGGGAGCGATCGGGGGAGCTTTCGTTGAGTTGGGCGGGGTCGTAGATGTTTGTTGTACGAATGCAGCCTTTGGTCCTCATTCTCTCTCGCAGACAAGGTTGGGATTCAAGGGCAGTTATTGCTGATAAACAAAGCCGCTAGGGCGCAAGCGGGGAAGGAAGACTACTCAATAACGATGCGTGGTGTATAAGCTTCAACAGGAACTATAGCGACGGAAGGGGGTTAGATACGAAGGAGAGGGGTAAAGCAAGTGCGCGACGATGATAAAAGAGGTTAAAAGCTGCAAAGTAATCTGCAAAGGAGAGAAACGGATCAGCTCGTGCTCGAGGAAAAGAGCGAGAACGAAACGCACCACTCAAAAGTCCACGCCACCAATCCCAAGTCCACTCGCCGTCCGCGCCATCCCCGAGCTCTGCGGCGTTACCTGCTCGCGCGCTCCCGGTCCACCCGTCTTGCCCGAGACGCTATGCTGCTGCCCCAACTTGGGCGACGAGGTCGCCTGGTAGTGCGCCGCCCTCGAAGACGAAACGACTCGTCGTTCAGGGCTAGGGAACGGGTTGATAAAGTTCTGCGGTGCGGCGGCGTAAGGTTGCTGATTGGGTCGGTTGGGCGAGGCAGGGGATTGGGAGAAGGCGAGAGGGAAGGAGGGGTTGCGACGGGTGTTGCTGTTGTTGGAGATGGTGCGACTGCGAGGGCCGAGAGGGGAGGAAGCGACGGTGTAGAACGGTCCATTCGAGGAGGAGGGGACGACGGGGCGGGAGGTGGTAGGGGAGGGAGCAAAGAGTCGCTGAGCGTAAGCGTACGTCTGCGCCTCCTGCTGCTGCTGGTCCTGCGACGAGCGCTGGCCCTGCGCCGAGTGGAGTCCCGAGAGGAAGTCCTGCGACGGCGTCATCCCGATCGACGACGAAGGGACGCGGTTCCGACGACTCGAAGTGCTAGGCGTCAACAAGCCCGGCTCGTTCCATCCCAACGCCGAGGTGCACGTCGCCCTCGACGGCGTCATCGTCATGTCGTTCCACGAGCGCGGCTGCCAGTCGTCCTCGTCCAAAGGCGCCATGATCTCCTCGTACGCCGTCGCCGTCCCAAACACCTGCCCATCCCAACCGCTGACCCAGCCGCTCTGCCCCGGTCCATCCTCGAACGCGCCGCTGACCGTCCTCGTCCTTCCGCTGCGGTAGTAGAGGGGCGAACGAGGAGAGTAGTCGGCTCGCGAGTGGCCGAGAGTGGGAGTGACGGGGGTGGCGATGGTCGGGGTGCGAGGGATGATGAATCGGCGAGAGGGGGAGGATTGGGGGGAAGGAGCGAGGACGGTGTCGGCGCCGTTGCTGGCGTAGAAGTTGCCTTTGGGACGAGGGGAGAAGGAGGAGGCGACGAGGATGGGTTCGCTGTAGAGGACGGGGGTCGAAGGCGCGTAGAGGACGGGAGTCGAGGGTTGGTGGAGCTTGGTGCGCTTGGAAGGGGAGGGTCCGCCGCTGGGGATCGGTTCGCCGGTGCAGCGATAGCAGAACCACTCCTTGGGGAGCTGCTTGAGCGACGGGATCCCCAAGCACTCGAGGTGGAACCAGGTGATGCAGTCCTCGCAGCGAGCCATGGGCTTGCCGTCGTCGCCTCGATCGCAAACGCAGTCGACCTCCTCCGTCGTGACGATCGTCTCGCGACTCTTGCCCTTCTTGTGCGAATTGGACCGCTGAAGCTTGTACTTTTTCGGCGGGGCGATGTCGGAGAGGGCGGAAACGTCGTCGTTCTCGACGACCTCTTCCTCGTCGTCCTTGCGCTCGGCCTCGTCGTCCTCCTGAACCTTCCTCTTCGTCCTAAGAAGAACGCGGACGCTCTTCCCTCCTACGCGAATCTCCTCCTGCTCCATCTCGACCTCGGCATACTGCACGACCTGCTCGAGCGGAGCCTTATCGAAGGGATCCAAATCGGCATCCCACTCGGTAGGGATAGTCGACCACGTCTCCCTGCTTTCCTCCTCGACCAACTCGGGACTGTCCAACCAACTCCTAACGAGCCCCATCCTCTCATCCACCACCACCGCCTCCCTCACCCCGTCCTCCCTCCTCGTCCTCGCTCCAAACGCATCAATCACCAACCCTCCTTCACTAGGCAACGCGAGCCCAAACGCCAGCGCCTGCAATGGCTCCGCCTTCGTCCTAGCAGCAAAGATGGCCTGCTCGGCCGTCGCGCTCCCCAGTTGGTCGAAGAGGACTTCGCGCGCCATGGCGACCCGTCCCATGCCCTGGACTTCGGCAGCAACCATCGAGGAGCTCCCGCTGCTGTCCGAGCGGCGAAGGGCGAAAGCGTGGAGACGACCTTCGCGGAGAGGGGAGGAGGTGGTGA
>JANGFH010000348.1:0-10748 GCA_025758715.1 Glaciozyma martinii | reverse complement strand
GAAGAGGCGGAAGCGGTCTGGCGGGGGGAGGAAGGCAGGCGGGAGGGGGTGGTGGGGGGGGGTAGGGGTGGGGGTTGGGGGGGGGAGGGGGGGGGTGGTTAGGGGGGGGGAGGTGTTGAGGGAGGGGAGGGAGGAGCGGCGCGAGAGGGGAGGAGGGGAGTCGTGCTCGTTTGAATCGTGGAAGACGGCGAGAGAGCTTTGGCGCCTTGTTTCGTGCAGCGAGGGACGAGTGTAGATGAACTCGTCGTCGTCGTCGTCGTCCTCGTCCTCGTAGACCTGCTCCGCACTCTCGCTCGACCAAGCTTCGACCCTCCGCTCTCCCTCCCACCCTCCGAGCATACTAGCCGTCGCTCCCATCCTCGTGATGAATCCATCCTCTTGAAGAACCCTACACGTCGTCTTGCTCCCCCCTCCAACTCCCTTGCTATCGGTCCTCTTGCACCGCGACCTCCGCTCCCCCTCGAACGGGTCCCGACTGAGCTCGAACCCGCGCGCCGAGTACGTCGTATCAAAGGGCCAGTCGTGGGGTGCCTCCAGCGTAGCCGAGTACGCTGCGGTGAGGGAGGAGGACTCGGAGATAGAGGAGGAGCGTGGGCGGGAAGGCGAGAGCGGGGTGAAGCTGTGGAGGGAGGAGAGGGAGCCGAGGGAGCGGACACGCTGAGAGCGGTGGAGGCGGTCGTTGGCTCGTTCGGTGACCATGTTGGTGTGCTTGGGGCGGGAGGATGGCTTGGGAAGGGCTGCTGGTGGGAAGGTCAGCTGCAGTGCGGGGAAGCCACAGCTCTAAGCCAGGCCGCACCTGGAGACACTCTGCAAGTGCTGTGGCGTTACTTTGCACTCGTTCCTGTCGCAGGATCGAGGGTGAGGGAAGGAAGTCAACCCGCAAGGAGTCAAATTGCGTCCGCCAAGTGCGTCTTCCCTCGAGGGGTTCGTTCTCGACGTAGTTCAACAGCTCGCCCTTCCTTGTTCGAAGCTGCGCCCTGCTGGTGCAGCAAGGGCCTGCCACGGGAACTGCTCCAAACCCTGGGCCCAGAGGTAGAGCTGAGCGGGACCGACTGAACCTTCCTCTCTCTGACCTCCGGGCGGATGGGCGCTTCGCAGTTGGACTCTCCAGGCAGATTGCTCGAGCCACCACTGCTCCTCCGCCAGCGCAGCCCACGCCCTGCTCGATCCGGGGACGCCTTTCTTGTCCGGAGGCTGCTCCCGCTCGCCGTGCTCGTCTGCTCCGTCCTGCTAGCGGCACACAACGAGTGCGCACCCGTTGCTTCCCGACGAGAAATGAGCTTACCTTGACTGTAGCAGCCTCCTCTCTTGCGCCGCGCCCCTCCTTCGCCGTTGGACACTTCCTCTTCCTTCCAACCCTCTCTCCGGCGCCCTCGACCTCCCCACGATCCACGTCGTCTACCCACCGCCAGAACTCGAACAACGACTAGCACAATGCGTTGGCTATTGCGCAGGAACGCCGGCGGCGGAGGATGCCGTTGCGGAGAGGCTCCTCGCGTTCGAAGACCGGGACGACGCGTTCCTGCTGGCTTCGCAGAAGGCGTATGGCCCTCCCCTTCCGATTGCGGATCTCTACCCAAGGGTGCGTCTAGAAGTCCGTTTTTCACTACTGAGCCTACCCCCTGCAGCACTGGCCTTTCGTACTCCGCCAAACCGATCAATTCGCCCTCGGCGACATCATCTCTCTTCGCATGCGCGCTCTCGCCTCCTCCCAGACCCCTCCTGCCAACTCCTCCTCCGCCGACTTTATCTTCCTCTCCCTCGACACTCTCGGGATCGCCCGCTGCCTTCGGAGCTGTCAGCACGCCTACGCCCTCCCCCGCTCTTTTGATCGCAACGCACTCAACCAGTCCATCACCGACTGGCTCGTCGCTACGGTCGAAGATCATCGTGGACGACGTGCATACCCTTCAATAGTATTCTCGCTGTCGTTGATCGACCACGATTACGAGGAGAACCTCCTCGCCGAGGACGTGCAAGAGGCGATCAAGAACGACGTTGTCGTGCTGGGAATCGAGCGACAACCCTGGCAGACGGTCGACAAGCTCGCAACGTTCCTCCAGGTTCCCTACCCGTCGACTATGCACCTACCTCTGCGAGCTTCACAAGGAAGCGATCTCGGAGATTGGCAACTAACCCAAGATCGACCCTGCCTGTTCGTCCTCTCCCTCTCTCCTCTCTCTCTCGAACCCCAGCTAATCCCATCTGTCAAAGCATCTCCTTCGGCGGCAAACGCGTCCCCAGCAGCCCAACCTCCGGCCAAGGTCCCTTCAACGGCTTCCCCCTCCGAACCCACCTCTCAACCTCCCTCCTATCCCCCCTCCCCTCCTCTCCCCCTCTCTGCATCCAAATCTTCTCTCCCCGCTCCCCACCGACCCAGATCGCCACTCTCCACCTCGCCATGTCCCACAGCACTTTCTGCCTCCAACCCCCGGGCGACTCCCCCACGCGCAAAGGGTTCTGGGACTCGGTCCTCCTCGGATGTATTCCCGTCGTTTTTCGTCGGGGGACGTACTCGAGGATCTTCGAGGGGGGTTTGGGAGGGGAGGTCGAGGAGATGGTGGCGATGGTGATTGAGGAGAAGGAGGTGTTGGAGGGGAGGGTGGACGTGGTGGAGTGGTTGAGTGGGGTTGGGGAGGAGGAAGTGAGGAGGAAGAGGGTGGCGATTGCGAAGCTGGCGGAGAGGATGCAGTATGGAGTTCCGGAGGATGTGGAGAGTTTGAGGAGGGCGGGGTGGACGAGCGACGCTTTTGGTGGGGTTCTGAGGCAGCTGGCGTTGATCAAGAAGCGGGGAGAGTAGATGGAGAAATAAGGAATAGAGGGAACGTGGATTATTAGGACACGAGGTTCGAGGAGGAGAGCGATGTTTGGGCTCCCACCGCTGTCGAGAGTGGACCGAGTCAACGAGCTACTGCGGGACAGAAGGAAGCGTTGCAGCAGCACAAGAGCAGCGGTGCACTAAACATCAAAACAAGTTCCAAACAAGTCGCCCCTCCATCCTACGCAAAGGCCTCAAGCCTACGCGATCCGAATCTGCCACCCCCCAAACTTCCTCCCTCCCGTCCCTCCATTCTCCCAATCCTCCTCCGCCCCTTTTCCCCCCAACAGCGCATCCAAGCTCCCCCCTTGCTCCGCAACGACCCAGCGTCCCGTCATGTACCCCGTCCCATCCGTCGGTCGGACGATGATGAGTGGGAGCGAGACGGGGAGTGCAGAGAGGGGTGGATCGTCTCGCGGTAGAGGGGCGATAGGGCGAGTGGAGGAAGGGAAGGGTGCAGGAGCGGGGAGGGATGAGGTAGAGGCGAAGGACGAGGCGCCGGCAGAGGCGTTCATGCTGTCGCTCAATGCGGCGAGAGAGCGATCGAGGTCGTTGTCGTGCGAGGTGGAGGAGTAAGTCGAGAGACCGGGCTGAGGAGGGTCCATGGGCGAGGAAGCGAGCATGTCCTCGAAGCGCGGTTCGCTCGCCGTGCGCTGAGTCGTCGCGCGGACCATCTCGTCGAACGAAGGGAGCTCGATCGACACGAACGTCTCGTTCCCAAACGTCGCAGCCGATGGATCTCCCGCTGCATCGACCTGACGACGACGCAAAGTCAGCTTTCGGTCGTCGAACGACTTGAGAACGAGACGAACCTGCTGCGCCGCATCGGAGAACCCAGTACCGTCCGTCGAAGGGCCGATGATCTGCGTCTTGAGCGGTCCCAAAGGTCCCAGCCACAGCTCGAGCGGCGCAGCAAGTCCCGTCGAAGGGTTCATGTAGTAAAAGTGCGAGATCCTGCGCACCAAACTCAGTCAGCAGCTTCGCGCGCGAGGAAGGGAAGGGAGGAACGCACGCGACCGAGAGAGTGTTGGTCGTGGGCTGGTGCATTGGCGCCGAGGTGAAAGTGGGGAAGGGAGTGATGGAGAGCGAGGGGAGAGTCGACTGCTGGCTGCCATAAGCGTCGAAGAACGAGTACGAGAACGACGCTGAGCAAAACTGCATCAGCGAGCTCCTCGACCGACGAAAAGGAAGCGACTTACTGATCCCAATCACTGTCCACGCCATGTAGTCGTCAATCTCGTGCGCCGGCCCCCCATTCTCCCCCGCCGCGATGATGCACTTCGGACTCTGGTACACCAGAACGGGCTTGAGGACCTCCTCGCCATCCACACCCTCTTTCCTCCTCTTCTTCCCCTCCTTAACGTCCTTCCCCTCCTGCATAAACTCGTTCCCCCACGCATCCATCCCCTCGACCGCCGCACTAAGGTAAATGTCCCTCGCCCCCGTCGCGACCCTCCCCAAAGCCAATTTCTGCATCTGCGACACGGGTCCCGTCGCATCGAGGACGACTCGGTTCTTCTCGACCTTGCGCACGATGAGAGGTTCCGACGAGACGCCCGTCATCAAGTCGGTGAGGAGGATCTCGCTCCCGTACGTGACGGTATTGGCGCCTCCGACGACTTTGGACGTCGCGAGCGTCTCCGCGATCCCCGGAATCGTATCCTCCGCTCGGCGCAGGACATGGATCGAGAACGCGGTCCATTGGGACGTCCGAGCCGCGAGCTTGCCCTCGTCGATCGCCATGAACTTTGTTCGAACGGTCTGCGAGTTGATTCGGTTGAAGAGGGCGATCGTCGACCCGGCGGGGATGCACGAAGTCGTGTTGCGCGCTTTGGCGGTCTTCTTGCTCGGCTTGGAGATGATGGCGACGTTGGCGCTGTCGAACGAGGCGAAATGGGGAGGGAGGGGGACGTCGTTGGTCGCGCGTTGTTCGAGTTCGGTGAGGGTCGAAGTAGAGGTTGGAGGAGGGTGGAGAGTCAGGGAGAGGGAGAAGGATTTCGCTTTCGCCATGCCCGAGACGTAGAGTTGGCGAAAGTAGGCCTTCATCTGCGCGTCACCGAGCGTCGCCTGCTCCGAGATGCGTCGTTCGCCAGATTCGCTGATAATGCTCATCATCAGGCGAGGCTTCTGGCCGAGGTGGCGCATTGGTCCGTCGATCTTGACCATGGGAGGAGGGCAGAGGAAGCGCTTCTCGTTGCCGTACGACTTTTGAGCGACTGCGAGGTCGGACTGGGTTAGCTTGGTTCTGGCGAGAGCTGAGAAGGAAGAGCGTACCAGAGGCATGAAGGCAGAGCACCGTCGTCACGGCCGAGGGCGACATTACGAGCGAGGTCCCCGCCGGTCCCGCCGCGTTCGTCTCGATGGACCGCCTGATCTGCGCCCGCTTCTCCTCGACGCCAATATCGTCCCACTTGCGCTTGAGGATCGGCTGTTGTTGCTGCTGCTGGGCGTGGACTTGCTGCTGCTGCTGAGGAAGCCCGACTGGAATCCCTCGACTCATGGCTCCGAATCCCGTCGTCGACCCCGAAGCGACGCCTCCGACCTCCATCATCGTCCTCCCCATCTGCGCCTGCGCCTGCTGCTCCATGATCGTTCCAATCGAAGGGATTCCGTACGCCCCCTGAAAGCCGAGGCTTCCGTCGTCCTGGAAGCTCGCGAGCGCGCTGGAGGTAGGGACCCAAGCCGGACGACTGGCGCGCGCAGCCTGGTTTGCACCGGAAAAGGTCGTTTCGGGAGAGGCGAGTTGCTGAGAGGCGGCGAGGAGGGAGGAGATGGACATGCCGGCGCCAGTCGTTGGGTTTGTGGGGTGGTTCAGGCCAGAGGAGGAAGGGTCGGCGCGGTCTTGAAGAAAGGCGTTGAGAAGGGCGTGGTCAATTGCTTCTGCGGCTGGGCGAGGGTTGGCCTGCGGTTGTGGAGGGACAGGTTAGCTGGACGCTCCTGCGAGTGCGGGGTCGTGACGCTGTCGCCCAACGCTGGCCTCAGCCCAGTCCCTCCCTGCTCCGCCCAGAGCCCTGTCCTGCCTGTATCCCTCTCCCTCTCCCATCCCCCCTCGGCTCCTCTCCCTGCCTCCCTCTCCAACGACGCTAGAGCCACAGGCGAGCGGGAACCCACCTCGATAGCGTTGAGCAGGACGCCCATTGGCCCGCCCGAAGCATCCGCATCGTCCACGAGGTTGAACAAGACTGGTTCCTGCGCGTACAAGGTCAGGAGAGTCCAACGGCGGGCAGCGCCAGACGCACCTGATCCATCCCTGAGCGAAGGCCGTGAGATACTGCGAGCGTGGGAAGGCGAGGGAGGAGCGCCGGCGAGAGGTCGTTTCTGGCCCTGCGTTCGAGTAGAAGAGTTCGCTGAAGAGGTCGAGTTTCGAGTCTTCAAGTCAAGTCGTTTTAGCAGGAACAAGACCAGGTCATCCTCGGCCTTCGCTTACTCCCAGCTGACCCTTAGAGAGAGGAAACTCTCGTTCGAAACGGCGACGGAAACCTGTCGACCTTCGCAAGATTCACTGGTTGAAACTGGTGGAACGCCCCAGGAACGCCCTCCTCTGGTTTCGTACGGCAAGCGGTGTATTTGTTTTCTTACACGCCAACGTGGGCACTTCTTGACAAAGTAGACAGGGCTCAGCCAGTGAATTCCGGAGTCCGGAGCACGAACGCGCGGTTGATCTCTTGCAAAAAGCGATTCAACAGCTCCAAGCTACCCTCGTTCTGTTCTGGGTGCGTAGGCAGGTTCAGCAGCTCTTTTCGGAGCTATGCCTCAAGTGCACCTAGAGGAGAAGAGGGGAGACTACCCCGCGACCCTCTCCCTCTCCCTCTCGCCTCTCCATCATCAACAACGCAAGGTGTTCAATTACTGCAGATTGTATAGAAAAACGTACGTAGAACATCTAATGGTACCAATCAAGAAACTTCGACCTAACCAAGCACCCAACCCAGCCCCATTCCAGCGACGCATCCCTCCAAACCCTCTATCCGCGTCTCCACCACATCTCCCTCCTCGCACCAAGCCCCATTGTCCCTAACCACCTCCTACTCCTACCACCACAAAGCAGGCTCCCGAGTGCGAGGTTCCCTGGTCAGAGTCGCGAGAGGGGGGTCGAAGAAGGTTGATGCGAGCGGTCTCCCAGGACTAGGGAAGTGTATGGGGGCAGAGATTATTTGTGTGGGGTGGAGAGGGGGAGAAGTGGTGGAGGCTGGGGAGGTGGTAGATGCTGTCGGGAACGGGGTTCGCCGGGGTGTTTGGGTTGAATTAGAGATTTCGGTTCGATGGAGCGTCAAGGGTGATGGAAGAGGTTGAGCTGGGATGTGAGAGGGGGTGGAGCTTGCGTGATGCGAAATCCGAGGACCGCCGGCGAGATGCTGAGCTCGGTACTCCTGCAAGAAGCGAAGGCAAAGTCAGCGAGATTCCTGTCGAGAAGCTGGATCGACGAACCTTGGACATGTCGACTGCCGATCCAGAGAAGGCGCAAAACGTTAGCAAACGTCGTACCGAGCGAAAGCAAGCAGCGGGGAGCACTCACGCCACCTCCAGTCCCGCTTGGACTTGCCCCTCTCCCCTTCGTCCCTCAAATAGAGCGGCGCCAGCTGCCTCGCAAACACGCGTCCGAGCAGCATCTTCCGAGCTTCCTCCCGCTCGCCTAAACTCCCAAAGACGATCCACCCCGCGCGGTTCCTGAATCGCTGACTGACGGGTCCCAAAGCTGCGTCAACAAGTCCTGCTCCCGATACATCAGCTCCCCCACCACCCGAAAAGAAGCAAGGAGCAAGAAAGAACGCACCCTCGCAGAGACTGCCGAAGAAATCTCGCATCTCGACGAGCGTGGTGTCGACTGGCAAGTTGGAGACGAAGAGTTGGTGGAGCTGAGCGACCTCGCTAAGCCGGAGGAGAGGGTTCTCGGGTCCTGCAGAGCTCTTCGAGGCGGGGGGACGAGGGAAGGTGCTGGGCGTGGAAGAGACTGGTGGGACGGGTGGAGTGCGGAGGACGTGTGGCGATGGAAGTCCAGACGCGAGTCGAGCGTGCTCCTCGAAGTACTCGTTGCGAAAAGTCGCGCTAAAGTTGCCCCAGCGCCACATTCCTGCAGTCAGTAAGTACGAGTGAGCTCCGTGAACGAAAAACGCAAAGAGGGAGAGAGAAGAACGCACCTCGTCGCTTCGAGCCGTCGTCGTTCCTCGGCGCGCTAGCTGGAAAGGCAGAGACCTCGCAACCCTTGAATGTCACCTTCTTCAACCGCTTCAACAAGATCTTGACGTCCTGCTTGTCGAGGTAGGCTGCGAACGTACCGCCATTCCGCGTGATCTTGACCCCAATCGGTCCTACTTGATGGCTCCTCAACAAAAGTCCGTCGACGTCCTCCTGGGTGACGTTATCGGGGGAAGAGTTCCTCCGGAAGGTCCTCGTCGAGGCGAGGCTCCGCTCGAGACGATGAAGCCGGGGAGTCGCAAGGAGCGAGTTCGTCGACTGGAGAGATGTGCCGACGAAGATGATCGTCTCGTCCTCACCGTCCTTCCTCGAACAATGTCTCATCTTCCCGATCCCTCGACGATCCACCCTCCGCCGCTGGGTAGGCTCCTACGGAATCTGGAGTCTCCCTCGACGACCACGAGCTTGAAGTAGCTGACGTTCGGCGCCTCCTCGAATCGCGCTCGTAGCTCGTACTCGTGCTCCTTTCGCGCTTTCTTTCCGCACGAGAGCCATCGCGGTCCTCCCTCCTTCCGAGCTCATCGCAGTTCTCAGGCTCCCACTCGCCTCCCGCCCCGATACTGTCCTCCATCTTCTCCTCCTTCGGGGCACAATCTGCGCATACTTCAGCTCGCGAGGAGCTCCACTCGTCTCGACGTCCGCTCCGAGCCATGCGCAATAGAAGGGGGGATCTCGAGGAGCCGTCAGAGTTGGGGCGCGAGTGGCCGGGACAGAGTCGATCGTGAGGTCGTTCGCTTGATCGCGTGCGCGTCGCTTGAGGAAGATCTGCTAGGAGAAAGCGGGAATCAATCACTGCCAGTGCCCACTTGGAGGATAGGAAGTGCTCACGACCTCAGCTTCCTCGACCAGCTCCTCGCTCGCGTCCGAATGGAATGCGACCACCTACGCGCACCATCAGCTCTCATCTCCCTCCACCCCACACCCCTAGACCCACCGAAAGCTGCGCCGACGTGAGCTCCGCCAGCGACCTTCCCAACAGAGGCCAACTCATCTCAATGAGCTCGAACTGCCGATGAGCGGGCTTGACGCCTTCCTCGGCGCTCGCAAAGATCCCCATAGGCTCCACTCCGACCTGGAGCCTGTACTTGTCGCGTCGAAGGAGCCATGCCTTGTCGATGCGGAACCGGAGAGACTCGTCCCAGGTCGCCGTGAACGGGGCGAAGGGGAACTGCCAGCTGGCGAGTCGGGAGATCGAGCTGGCGTTGACTTCAAAGTCAAAATCGGATAGATGGAAAGGGAGGCCGCCGTCACGCTGAGGGGAGGCAAGTGCCCTATTTCGAGTGGAGTGAGGCGCGCCCGTCGCTTCCTGTCTTCGAAGAGTGCACTGGAAGAGAGCAGACGAGGTGGAAAAGTCACAAGAGGAATGCCAAGTCGCACGAACGAGGACGAAGATAATTCGCCCCAGCAAAAGACGCAAAAGACGCTTCGCAAAGACGAACCCTCGTGCCCATACTCAGCGTAGATGTGCGCCAGCTCTCGCACACGAAAGAGAGTACAAGCCAAAAGAATGCTTAACTGCAACTACTGCAAGCCCCCTGACGCCTATCGCTCCTCCATCCCATACCTCAAATCTGCACCAAAACCATCAGCTCCCATCCCAATCCGCACCACCCAAACGAAACGACTCACTCTGCTGCTGCCCCTGCGGCGCCCTCCCACCTCCTCCAGCGTTCAACAGCGCCATCAAATCCGGTACCCCAGGTCCCATCCCGTACGCCTGCTGCTGCGGTCGTCCAAACTCCTGTCCCTGCGGCGGCGGTGGTGGCATGCGCTGGAACTGCCCTTGTCCTGGCGGCGGAGGAGGGTACGGCATGTACATCCCTTGCGGCGGCATCCCCTGGGGCGAGAACGAAGGAGGTCGAGCATACCCGAGTGGCGGAGGAGGGGGACCACGCTGCTGCTGCTGCTGGGGAGGTGGACGAAGATGGGGCGGAAGAAGGTCGGGCGAGGGGTAAGGCGGCGCAAAGGGAGGGGGGTACATTCCCATCGGCGGCGGGGGTCGTTGCTGAAAGTCGCTGGGCCGACTGACCATTCCTGGCGGAGGAGGGGGAAGGCGACCGAGGTGCGGAGGAGGAGGGCCGCCGTAGGCGAATGCGGGAGGCGGGAGGGCCGAGTTGGAGGAGAGGGTGCGCTGGGTGGGTGGAGGAGGAGGGAAGGATCGGTCGAGGGACTGTTGCGCAGGGAGAGGCTGCGAGGGTTGTCGGTCGAGAGGGGGCTGCTGCTGCTGCTGCTGCTGCTGCTGAGGAGGAAGGGCGAAGGACTGCTGCGAGCCGTACGTCGGGAGAGGAGGCGAGCCGAGTTGCTGCGTCGTCTGCTGCTGAGGTTGCTGCTGCTGCTGGTTCGCTTGCGACACCGGCTGAGGCAAAACCATCGATTGGGGCTGGACTGGTCGCTGAGCCGGTTGCGCCGTCGCCGACGAGGGTTGCGAGAAGGCGAACCGACTCCCTCCCGCCGACTTTTCGCGTGGACGAGGTTCGGTCGAGGCTGAGGGAGTAGGAGGGATGGGTGCCGAAGTCGTTTGAGGTTCCAGAGTCGATTGGAGAGGGGCTTTCGAGACGGAAGGAGACGTCGTGCGAGCTTGCGTCTGCTCAGAGCCAGAGGTCAGCAGTCGTCGACGCGCGAAAGCTGAGACAGGACACACCCCCGACACCTGCAGCATTCCCATCAACCTCGCCATACTCTCTCGATCCTCCTTCGACGCCTCTCCTCCCCCACCGCCTCCACCGCCACCACC
>JANGFH010000347.1:0-13034 GCA_025758715.1 Glaciozyma martinii | reverse complement strand
CATCCTTCGGGTGGACCTCGAGGACACAGCGAGGCGAGTCGAGCGACGCTGATTTGAGCGTGAGGATGAAGTCCTTGTCGAGGGAGGTGGGGGAGGAGAGGGAGACGCGAGCAAAGTTGGAGAAGGGGAGGTCGGCGACGTTGGGGAGCGAGGGGTCGGGGCCGAGCTCGGTTTCGACCGTGTGCGAAGGGCAGCCGATCTTGGAGATGGGCTGGACCGTTTCGATGGCGATACTGAGTTGGAAGAAGGGGGATCCGGAGGTGGGGAGGGTGGACGAAGGGCGAGAGGACGAGGTCGACGAGGGAGGAGTTCCGTAGCGCGCTCCGATGTGCGCTGGGACGTGGAAGCGCAGCGAGTCGTTCTCCTCGTCCTCCGTCACTTCGGTAACGTACGAGAGCTCGATCGTGACCGTCTCCTTGGGCTTGAGGTTCCCGACGCTGACCTGAAACACTGTCGACGGGCAAGAGAGAGTCAGTGCGGAGTCTCCGAGCGTTCCCCACGACCACCGAAAGGGACTCACCATCCGGCGACTGCTGCTCCATCAAACTCGCCAGCTTCCCCTCGTCGACCGCCGAGTCATACGTCTTCCTCGCCTCCTCCTTCTCCTGCACGAGTCCAACGACCTTGGTTCCGTCCTCCTTGACCATCTGGAAGCTGCAGACGGCCGCGCGCGCAGGGATGGGGAACGTGTAGGTCGCTTCGATCAGGTGCGACGAGTCGTTGTGGTACGTCTGGGAGAGGGAGACTCGAGCGGCGAGGTCCTTGAGGGAGGCGGTGGCGCGGACTGAGACGAGGGGGAGAGTGATGGGGCTGCTCTTGACGAGGTAGTAGAGCCCAAAGACTCCACCGTAGGACTCGTACGCCATGTCGAGTTACGAGAGTGTGTGGAAGGAGGAAGAGAGCGGACGCGCTGAGCCAGCGCACAGCGGGCTGTGCCCAACGTGACTCCCTCGCTCACTTTCGTGGGGATCTCTCCCAAGTACGGTCGATTGTCTCGCGCTTCGAAGCTAAGCACGGCTGGCAGAGCAAGAGAGCCCAAAGATGGATGTAAAAGAAGAATCGATTTCAAACGAGAACCGTACACAAAAACGACCCTCGCTCCCGAACTCCCATCTCCACCGCGTTTGCCCAGATCCCACCTCGCCGTCGCGCCAACAAACCGCACAATTAACCTAAAAAGCCAACAGAAAGCAGTCAGCTTCCGTTCCCCTCGTTCCGATCCAAGTTGATCCTCGGTTGCGCCGTCAGAAATCCAACATAAGAGTGTTGTCTACATGCGGCGAGTCCAAAGAGTTTGTACGCTCTTCTTAATAGACCGCGATTGAGTCCGCCCGTCGGGGTAGTTTTCATCCTATGGCGTGGCCAGTAATGGGGAGAGGGGAAGGCGGGAGGGGGGACTCACGTTCAAGAAGGAGGTTCGGCGCGACGACGCGAAGCGCGCGAGCAGAAGGGGCTTTGATGTTGGCGAAGGCGAGGAGAGAGAGACGAGAACACTGTGCGACAAAAACGAGAGTTAGCGTGCGGTTCGGGTTCAGAGGGTGGGTTGAGGAGAGAGGAGGTGACGGCAGTTGGGTCAGCGATCTCGGTGGATAATATGGGTAGTCTCATCGCGCCAGATAGGACGCTCTGAAGTAGCAAATATATGAAATCATCACGCCTGCCGTCGAGGAGGGGGAGGGAGGGGTTGGGTGCGAAACGTGGGGGTTGGAGTCGTGTGAAGTCGTGTGGAGGAGGGACGTACGAGTTGCGAACAGCAGAAGGCGTCGGCGGTATCGACAGCAAGCAGAAGCAGAGGATCGAAGAGCAAGCAGAGGCTTGAAGGGGAACCTAGGCTTGAAGAAAGACCTGAGGGGCGGAAAGAGGTCAGCGAACGCTCCGGAAACAAGGTGGTTTGGGGTAGGCGGAGGCTCGGACAGGTGTTGTGTCGACAGGTTTATATCCTCCGATTGCTGAGAAAGTGACTTCTTTGTATTGAATTGATTCTCATCATCGCCAGTGGGGGAAGCCGGTGGAGCGAAGGAGGAAGACGAACCTGGAGGTCTTGCAGTTGTTGCAAACGGGAGAAAGGTATGCGAAGGCGTGAAAGCGGTGGGTTGGCGCGGGGGAGCTTGACGACGGTCGAGTCGCAGAATGGCGTTCAAGATTCTGCATGCGGCAAGGTTTCGGTCAGCTCGAATTCTCGACGAGGACGAGTTGTTTGCAAAGCAAGCGAGCGCGTGTGAGATCAGATAAGGCTGAAACTTAAGTGCTAAGGATGTCCTCAGTGATGGTAGGAAGGTGAGAACGTATCTCTGGAAGGTTATCATCACCTCTCGTGACGACGCCAGGCGAGCTTTGCAGGAAAGGGAACCGGGAGCTGGAAAGACACTCACGTGTAATTCCGAACCGAGTGAGCGAGTGAGAAAGGAGAAGCGCAGGTTGAGGATGGAGGATCGAGTCTGCGAGGAGAGCAAAGGATCAGCTTCTGCGCCAGCGTAAGGTTGTTTAACGCGTCGGGGCGGGCTCAGAGTAACTTCTGGATAGAAGGTTGTCCTCCCCAGGAGAGCAACGACTCCGAAGAGCCAGTCCCTCCCTCAGACACATGCAATCAAAGGACCCGTCTTGCGGGTCCCGAATCATCGCCCCGCAGCATCCCCCTCGCTCCCGACGCCAAAGCAAACGAGACTCACGCGTAGCTCTAAACCGACAGTCCAGGTGAAGTGCGCGTCGCAGGGCTGGACGGGGTGGTGGACCTGGGAACGCGTGAAGAGGATCAGCGATCGGTTCGTGGAGCTCGAGAGTGGGTTGCTGAGGGGCGCGATTCAGAGTGTGAATACAAAGGTTAAGTTTCCGCATGACCGCAAGGTCATTCAGATAAAAAATTAGAGGTTATTGCTCATCACGAAAGCTTGTAGCCGAAGAGGAAGCACGAGAGCGAGGAGGGAGAGCTCACCCGTTGTAGCGGCCTCAGTTCGGACTCGGTCGACTCCAAGACTTCCACAGGGCGTGTGCTGATTCCCCAGCTCCCGAATGCAGTCCGTAGCGAGCGAGTTGGTCAAGTCTGTGAGGGGAGAAGAGAAAAAAAATTGTCAGCTTCGTGTGCTCCTCGAGGCTGCCGCAGACCACTGGACGAGCTCCTTGCTCGCTAGTCAGATCAAGTGTATGTTTGATAGACTCGGCAGCCTCGACCAGAAGCTCGGGGTGACGAGTCGGTCGAGTAACGTCGTTTCCTGGCTCATCACGCTGGGGGGACGAGGGGGAAGGAGGGAGAACGCGGACTAACCATTGGCAGGACTTGGACGGATCTACCGAGTAGATGGCGGTCGTCGGCGCTGAATTTGGCGGTGTTCGAGTCGAAGAGGAGGTGGTTGAAGAGCAAGAGTTGGCGCACCGGAGTTGGAAGTCAAAATTGACTTTTAATTTTCCGCGGACTTGGGCTGGAAAGGATTAAATTGAAATTGGCCGGACGCGACTGTACCTTCCCTTTCAACTCTCACTCTGCTCAAACTGAACTCGTACGCGCTTGGTGAGTTACTTTAGAGCGTGAGGTTGACCTTTAGCTGACTCTTTCCTTTTCAAAGTAGACTGGAGCTGCAGCAGCCAACTCCCCAGCTCCCACAGACCCACCCTTCCTCCTGGGTTGCCCCCTCAGACGTCAACCAAAGAGGTTCGTCTTCCGTCCCCTGCGTTTGGCGCCACTGACACTCCACACGAACTCGCAGAGAACGATGCTGGGACGCCGCAAGAAGAGGCAAGGGTCGAACGGCTCAGTCTCGGACCTCCTCAACACAACAAGCGCTTCAGCTCCTGAACCACCTCCCCCCAGCAACCCCGGCCCCTCTCGTTTCGCCTTCAACCTCCTCGAGCGCGCGCGTGGAGCAGTAGGATTCGGAGGCAAGGAGCGGCTGCGCACGACGAGCGACGACGGCGCGAGCAGTCGCGGGTCCAAGTCGGACCTCTCGAGCAGTCCTACCGGGTCGACCAAGGGGTTCTTTAGTCGGGGAGTGAGCACGGATGGAGGGATGAGGGCTTCCCCGAGCAGCTACACGCTGCCAGGGTCCATGTCGATGCAGGATATTGCGGGTCCTCCGACAAAGGCGGCAGGCGGAGGCGCGTTCTTTCGCCGGACGCCCACCACGTCGAATCCTCAGCGACCAGGATGGCCTGCGACGAGCGGGTTGGGGAAGAGTGGAGGACAGTCGAGCCCGTTGACGAGCTCGTCTAGCTCGCCGATGCTCTCGCTGCAGGCGACAGAGGGTGACGTGAGGCGGAGGGACGATCGAGCTGTCTATCTCGAAGGCGGGAAGAAGCTCGCAGCAGCGTCTACGAACGACCTGGGATCCTCGGTGAGTCTGGAGGAGTTGCGCGTTTGGAGGGACTAGGAGCTGATTCCCCCTGTTGCACAGCTCGTCTCCCCTCCCACCCCCTCAAAGACCTTCTCTCGCTCTGTCGAGGACCTCTCCCGCCAACCACGCCCCTACGAAGCCCCACCACCCGTCCCTCGACTCACTCGCCGCTCAACGGACGAGCTCAATCGGGAGTACCGCGCGAGCAATGCAGACGCGATGCTCCTCGGTGGCACACGCGCTCGAAACCGCCAAACCTCCCTCTACCCCTCCTCCAACGGCCTCCTCTCCACCTCGGCTCCCTCTTCCCACCCTTCCTCCCAATCCTCTCGCAGCGCCTCTCCAAGCCCTCACGCCCGAAGCGCACACAACAGCTCCTCCACTGCCGCCCCAGCAGTCCCCTTCCCGACCTCCGCCTCGACCCCCAACTTCCTCCCTTCCACCTCCATGCTCCCATCCTCCTCTCCTTTGAAACGCGACTCGAAACGCGACTCGCAAACCATCTTATGCCAAGGCTTCCTCCAGCGCAAAACGGACTACGCACCCCCGACCACCCACGCGACCGCCCACTCGCGCTCGCTCTCCCACTCCGTCTCTCATTCGCACGCCCTCTCCTCCTCTCCCGCCCTCCGTTCCGCCAAATCCGACATCGACCTCCAGCGAGGATGGAAGCCCTACCGCGTCTTCCTCAAAGGCTCCAAGCTGTACCTCCACAAGCTCCCTGGCGACCTCTCGGCAACAGCAAAGCTTCTCTTCCCCGCTACGCTTCTCGAGGAGCCGGACGGAGCCGCGAGTTTGGAAGTCGTCGCAGGGGAGGAGGGAGGGAAGAAGCGGCAGAGGGCGTTCTGGGGAACTGGAGGGACGAGTCATCCGGGCTTGCTGGTGGCGGAGGACGCAAAGGGGAAGGGGAGGGAGAGAGTCGTAGGAGGGACGCTCGAGGCTCTCGTTCACGAACTGGTCTTTGCGACCTCGTTCGTCGCCAAACCGGGCGAAGAGGACGTGGACGACCGCGAATCCCCCTACGACACCTTCCTCTCGACCCTCCTCCTCACTTGGCCTTTCCTCCCCTTCCCGACCTCCCAATCCGCCTCCGAACTCGATCGCTGCTCCGGCCTCGCCGTCCGCACCGCGCTTGAGAACGGCACCAAGGACCCCGAAGCTTCCAAGCCTGCGACGGCGGCTCTCGCCGCTCGACTGGAGAAGATCGTGCGGACGACTTGCGAGCGATATCCCGAGGACCTGCGGCGCGTCGAGAAGCGGTCGGATTGGATCGCAGCGCTCGAGGAGCTCGTGAAGCAGCTCGAGAGCTTGCCGGTCGATCGGGTGGGCGAGGAGGATTTGGCGGGAGAGATCCTGGAGAGGACGTTCGAGGCTAAGAGCAAGGGCAAGCCGACGCAGCTCACCGAATGGACCTCCGCGCGACCGGCGTTCGTCAGAGCTGGCTCTTCGTCGTCCGTCTCTACCTCGAGCTCGCCGACCAAGTCGCGCAAGCGAATGACGACCGAGCCAGAGTTTGTCGCCGGCTTGTCGGCGGGAGCGTTCCTCGCGCTCGACCCGACCCACTTCGCAGCGCAGGTCCACCACTTCCACCTCGATCGCCTCGGCGCCATCACGCATCAAAGCTCGACGAGCCGCCACATCCTCCGCACGGCCGCGATCGTCCTCGCTACCGATCCTGCGACGAAGCATACGACCGTCACCTCCCTCTTCTCCTTCTCGCCCTCGAAACCCCACTTTCTCACCCGCACCGTCATCTCGACCCTCTTCCCCTCCTCCCCCTCCACTCCCCCCTTCTCCCCACCCAACGCACCCTCGCCAATCGACACTCGCGTCGCCGTCCTCTGTCAATGGATCTCCGTCGGCGAGGAACTCCGCAGGAGAGGAGACGCAGCGGGATGGGCGGCGATCGCGATGGCGCTGTGCTCTCGCGCGATCGCTCGGCTCGAAGAGACCTGGCGACTCGTCCCGCGAGACCGGATCGACCTCGTACGGCGCGAGTGGGTCCCCCTCCTCGTCAAGATTGGGTTCGCGGATCTCGAGGAAGCGAGTTTGGGACCGCTCGCGTTCGAGCTGAGTGAGAAGGGGACGGGCGTGCCGTTCCTGGGCTCGATTTTGGACGAGGCGGTCGCGGCGTTGAGGTTGGCGACGACGCCGATGGAGGAGCATCCGGGGGCGGTTACCCTCGTCCCGCTTTACGCGATTCGGGACAAGCTGGATCAGCTTCAAGGCGTCTGGACGCAGGAGACGCCCTCGCAGCTCGAAGCGCGACCGGATCCCGAGATGCAGCTCTTCCTTCAGACCGTCTCGCGCGCTCCTTCGCCCTCGAAACTCCAGCTGAGCGCGTACCTCGCTCCGTCGCTCGAGGCCGAACCTCGACTCGCCGGGAGCCACCTCAACGTCCTCTTCAAGCCTCGTTCGACCACCGAACCCAGTCCCCTCATCCCCCTCCTCATGGTCGAACCCCTCCCCCACATCACCCTCGTCGACCGCGGCAAGATCATCTCCTCAGCCGCAGGCGGCGTCCCTCGCAAGGGATCGATCACGAACCTCCCCAGCGTCCCCGTTCCCGACGCGGCGTACTCGTCTCGAGGACCTCCAGGCCGCCTCGTTCGCCACAACTCGTACCCTCCTTCGGCGACCCCGACGGCGGAGAAGATTGGCATCTTCGCGAGGCTGAGGAAGGAGATCGCCAACCCGTCCGACACGCTCCTTCGGTTCGCAGACGGCGATATCGTCTTTCGGATCCTCTCGTCGGCACTTCCGACGATGCCTGCGGCGCCCGTGTCGAACGAACGTGGAGTCCTCTCGCGGACGTCGAGCTGGGTCGAGTCGAGGTCGTCTCGAGTTGGGGCAGGACGAGGATCGAGGACGAGCACCGGATCAACGACCGGGGCTGCGCTCTCCCCGCTGAGTCGAACCTCGTCGCGGCGGGAGAGCTCGCCCGGCTCGTCGCCGTCGGGCTCTCACGTTAATTTGGGACTCCAGGTCGCAGGAGGGGAGGAACCGGTCGACGTCGTCGTCAAGGCTGGAACCGTCGAGGCTCTCGTCGATCTCCTCGTCCTCGGCATCGACAACCTTCGCACGCCGTCGACGGACGCAGATGGCGAATCCTCGCTCGCTGGCCGCCGACCCCTTCGACTCGACGCAGACGAGTACCGAGCGTCCTTCTTCGCCACCTTCCGAACCTTCACCTCCCCCCTCGCCGTCCTCGACATGCTGCGAAAGCGGTACCTCGCCGCCCCGAACGCCTCGCGCGAGTACGTCAACCTCTCCTCCGCCAAACCGTTCCCGACCTGGTCGATGGCCCCGATCGTCGATGCGACCGAACTCGACTGGGAGGCGATCGCGGGGATGCGGATGGCGGTGCTCGAGAATGTCCAGTACTGGATCTCTCACCACGTCCAGGACTTTCTCGACGACGACGACCTCTTTGCGTCGACGGCGACGTTCCTCGGCTTTGTCGTCACGACGGAGCACGAGTCGCTTCTCGAGCGGCCTCAGGGCGACGGCGTGCTGGAGTTTGCAGAGGCGCTCAAGGCGCGCTTCGTTCGCGATAGCCTTCGACCCGTCGTTCGCTCGCGCAGGTCGTCTGACGAGGTCGGGAGCAACGGCGGTGCACCTCTGTCGTTCGACCGGCTCTCGGCGGGAGAGCTCGTCGACAAGCTCGACCGAATCGCTTGTGCGGTGACGAAGGACGTTACGGGTGAGCTTTTCGTGGTGGCGAGCGAGGAATGCTTGCTGATTGACGCTTTTGCAGAGAACGACCTCCTCAAGTACCTCGAAGTCCTCGAAGGAAGCACGCTGGCCAACCCCGTCGCCTGGTACTCCTCTCGACTGCTCGCCAAGGTCGACGACGAGGAACTCGTGATCGCCGACCCCTACGCCCACCTCCAAGCCATCGGCGCCGACCCCACCTTCCTTCGACGCATGCCCCTCAGTCTCCAGCACGGCCTCAGGGTTCACAACGTTATGCGTCGCTGGATCCTCTGCCATCTTGTCGACCCCGACCTCTCCCTCAAGCAGCGTCAAGTTCGGATGATTCGAGCACTCGAGATGATCGAGATCTGTCGGTCGAGGATGGCAAACGTCTTCTATGGAGGGCAGACCGAGGCGCAGAGCAGTGTCTTGGACCCGTCGCTGGCGAGCTTTGTCGAACGAGCCGTCATGTCGGCCGTCGTCGCGCCGGAATCTCGACTGTTCGCCTCCGCCTGGGCCGGCGTCGCCGTTCGCCGCGGTGCCACCTTCCCCGACAGCCTCGCTGTCCTCGTCCAGTCCCAGCTCGTCGTCACCGATGCGACGGCCACCCTCGACCTCGCCTGGCTCCAGGAACGACTCGTCGAGATCGCGACCCAGGTCGACTCGCTCTCGGACGGGATCTCGATCAACTACAACAAGCGACGCTGGATCTACAACTGCGTTCGCAACGCCCTCGCCATCAGACCTTCGCAGGTCGCTCCTCCCGGGGACGCGCTGGCTCAGATGGAGAAGCGTCTCGCTGGGTGGGGCAACTGGGGGATTCGGATCCTCAGGGACGTCGCGTCGGGAGAAGGCACGAAGCTCACCAAGTCGGTCAAGCCCTTCTGTCGACTCGTCGCTCAGCATCAGGAGAAGATTCGCCGAGACAAGCTCACTCGGGATTACGTTTCCAAGGGGATCAAGCTGGAGCAGCAAAGTCGACTGCAGCGCGAGAGGGAGGTTGCCAAAGCGTGAGTTCTCTTTCCTGTCCGAGTTCGTGGATGCAGATCGCTGACGGGGGGATCTGCAGAATGGACAAGAGCGTCAGCGTTCGAACGCGTCGCATGACCGCCCTCTTCCGCGCCGTCCGCCCCGTCTCAGTCGCCACATCCCAGCCCTCCGCCCCACACTCTCCCTCCCCCAGCGCCATCCAAGCTCTCCAAGAATGGATCCCCAACTCGAAGCCCTACCTCGTCCTCGCCCTCTCCGGCGTCGAAGTCCACCCGTACGACAACGCCCAGCGGTCCTTCGTCTTTGAGCTCGCCACCGAGGACGGTCAGCGATCGCTCTTCCAGGCCAGCTCGCGCGATGAGATTAGGACTTGGATCGCCAACTTTCGTCGGAGCGGGACGCAGATCGCTTTCCGCCGCGCGACGTTCCTTGCTCAGACGGCGCTCGTCGAGGAGCCCGAGGAGCCGGTGCAGATGAGATCGCCTTCGATCGTCCAACCTGCCTCGAAAGCTAGTGCGTCTTTCGCTTCGGTTTCTCGAGCAATGCTGATGAGGCTCGCTTCCCACCAGTCTTCGCGGTTCCTTTGGGAGACCTCCTGCGCCGCGAGAAGTCAACGATCCCCATCTTTGTCGAGAAGGCGTTTGAGGTCATCGAGGAGCGAGGTGAGTTCGCCTGGCGTTCGTCCCTTCTCGAGCTAACGACGTTCGGCGTTGCTAGGTCTTCAAGAAGTCGGAATCTACCGCATCTCGGGCGAGAACCGAGTCACGCATGAGCTCAAGGACGCCCTGGACCAAGGAGCTGATCCGGCGAGCATCGTCCTCGACGCCGACATCCACAACCTGACTGGTTTGGTCAAGCTGTACCTTCGCGAGGTGTGTTGTTCGCTTTCCGACTCGTGGACGTTGAGCTGACTCTGGCTGCGCTCGTAGATGCCTGAGCCTCTGCTCCCTTTCAACCTCTACGACGCCTTCATGCTCGCCAACTCGCTCTCCGACTACGACGAGCGGTTGTTCGCCATTCGCGACTTGACGTGGAAGATGCCCGAGCCCAACTTTCATCTTCTCCGCCGCTTGATGGAGCATCTCGACAAGTACGTTCCTCTCCCTCTTCGTACGAGGCGCGACTAACCCTTTCGCTCTCTCGCAGGATCACGGAGGAAGAGGAAGTCAACGCGATGCACGCTGCGAACCTCTCCATCATCTTTGCTCCGACTCTTCTCCAACCTCCTCCCGGCCCATCCTCCTTCGCCCTCTCGATGACGAACCTCGGCAAAGCCGCCAACATCGTCAAGAGCCTTATCCTCCAACAAAACTGGATCTTTGGCGAGGAGGTCGCAGAGGAGGAACCCGTCGTCGAGGCGATCGAGGACGCGGAGGAAGAAGATGCGGCGATCGAGTTTGAGATCCTCGACGAGGCGATGGTCGGCGTTTCGAACGAGGAGGCGTTCGAGGACGCAATCGAGGATGCCGACGACGCTTCTTCGGTGAGCGACCACGCCGTCGTCGATTTCCAGCCTTCGCGGGATTCGTTCTTCCCCCTCGACATCCCTCGCGCTCCTGCGTCGGACGCGGGTCTTCCCGTCCTTCCCCCTCTCTCTCCCATCCGGATCCCGTACTCCAGTCCTCACCCTTCCCCACTCTAGAACCCTAATATCGCATACCCCCGACCCCCTTCTTGAACAATACCTCCACGAACGAAAGTGCATAGTACCCCCGCGTGTTTACGATATCCTTAGCAACTTGTGCAATTACGAGGCTTCCCCAAAGCCCACCCTTCCTTCTACAGCAGCATCGAGAGCTCAATCCCTAACATCGTACACCTCCTTCGCAACCTTGTTCCAAACCCCCTGATCCACCGCCCACCGCACCGCGAAATCCCGCTCGAGCGCATGGAACCTCTTCCCCACAATAACGAACGAATGCAGTGGTCCTCCGAACGCGTCTTCTCCGAGCTGGGAGAGCTCCTCGAGAGTTCCTGAGACGAATTTCTGCGAGGGGTCGCCGACGCGGGAGAGGGAGATGGCGAGGGATGTGCTGGGGTCGAGCCAGTGTGGAGGAGAGGTGGGAGGGGAGGGGGGAGGGGGGAGGAGGGAGAGGAGTTGGGAGATGGCGGTTGGGACGGACATGAAGCGAGGGGGTTCGAAGATCTTGCGTCCTCTGCGTCGTCCACCATCAGCTCCCTCCCTGCCCTCCACACGCGGGCAGGCACTCACCTTGCCAAGTTCTCCTCGCTCTGCTCCTTGACCTTGATATCGAGCAAGCAAAGCGTGTGCAATCCCAACTCCATGTTCTCCCTGATCCGTTCGAGCCACGAATCGGGTCTCCAGCTCTCGGTGAAGTAAGGGATAGAGACCGTCTGGCCGTAGTTGTACAGCGCGAGTCCAACGGCTCCGACGGCGTTCATGACGGAGGCGTTGTGGATCACGGTCGAGGGGATTTTGAGCGCTTCGGCGCGGAGGAGGAGGTCGGCGTGCGTGGTTGCGCTGCGAGCGCCTGGTTCAGTGGGGAAGTAGTAGAGCGTGGGAGTGGGACGGACCCAAATGGGTCTCCGACGACGAGGAAGGAGATGTCTTCTGTTGCGGCGTTGAGGAGGATGTCGTCCGACTCGGTTTCGACCATGTCGCGGTCCGCTACGATGATGTCCTTGCCGTAGAAAGCTTCCTGTGGAGGTTGGCGCGTTAGCTCAGAGTGCAGGGGCGGGTGAGAGAGGACGAACGAGGCGCTCCTTGCCGACTCCCAAGATGCTGGTGTAGGCTTCGAGGTAGACGCGAGTGCTTCCCCTAACTGCCTCGAGACCTCGAACGGTGATGTCCTTCTCGTCTGAGAGACCGAGTCCGATCAAGTAGAGCATGGCGGGCGAAGAGCTGGAGTGGAAGAAGAGCAAGCGGCGCGAGGGTCGGAAGTCGTCGTTGAGCTTGGGCCGCAGACGACGACGACGCGTCAAGTTGAGCAGGTAGGGGTGAGTTGAGTGAGCTGATTGAGCTGGTCACATCCTCTCGAGTAAGTTCTCCCGGCACCAAAAACGCGTCGAAGCTGGAAAGTCGAAGCTCGCTCGCGAGCTGGTTGTTGACCTCGCTCCCACCGCCTGCTCGAACGCACCAACACGACGGCTTCCCCGGCAGCACCTTGAGAGGGTTCCAAGCTTGCGCCTCGCCGCGGAGTGTACGCTGAAGTGCCAGGCGAGGAACGCTCGTTGACCCCTCTCCCTCCAGATCCCTCCTCCCTCCCTCGTCCTTCGACCTCGTGCTCGAGAAGCATGGATGGTAAGACCCGAGCACAGAGTAACCGGGGTGCAAGCTAACCCTCTCTCCCTTGCACCTCTAGATCCCTTCGCCTCGCCAGTCGCCACTCGTCCTCCCACTCTCGCCAGCCCCGTCGGATTCCTCCCACTCGAGCTCCTCGAACGCATCTTCAGCCTGTTTACCGAGAAGGAGTCTGGTCCTTCCGTGCTGAGCTTCGTCACCAAGGTACGGCTCGGTACGCGCCTTCCTTTGGACCAGCTAGCTAACCTCCCCCCTCCAAGACGCTTCCTGCAGCATCCCTCGTTAGCAAAGGGTGGCGATACGCTGCGCAGCGTGCGCTCTGGAAGAAGGTCGTGTTGAGCAGTGAGCGACAAGCGCAGAGGTTCGTCGAGAGCGCAGGGACAAAGCGATTCCGCGTCGAGTCGCTGCAGATCCGTTCGTCGGGGGGAATGCTGGTGGGGAGAGAGACGGCGATGAAGGTGCTTGCGGCTGTCAAGGTCGGACTGGTCGATCTCAACCTGGGATCGTTCGTTTGCCTCGATATTGCCGCTCTCGAGACTCCAAACCTCAAAGGTGCGTCGTTCGGGGTCCGGACGTTCGCTGAGCGAGGACTGACCTGCTTTTACGCTCACAGAACTCAAGTCGCTCGCTTTCCACGCATCTTTCGCCTACAAAGACGTACCCACGATGCTCCCCTTCACTCTCACCCACCTCAGCCTACACAACCACAACCAGCCCACCTCGCTCCTCACTGCCCTCTTCTCCTTCCCGACCCCCCTCCC
>JANGFH010000346.1:0-28928 GCA_025758715.1 Glaciozyma martinii | reverse complement strand
CTCCCTCCCCCTCCCACCCCCGATTCTCCCACGCCCGACCTCTCTCCATCACCCTCCACGCGGGGGACATGCTCTACCTCCCCGCCCTATGGTTCCACCACGTCGCTCAGGCGTCAGGACCTGCACCGGATGGGGTGGGGAGAGCGGCGATTGCGTGTAATTGGTGGTTTGATATGAGGTTTGATGCGCCGCTTTGGAGTACGATGGCGTTTGTGAGGAGGGCGACGTTGTTGCTTGATGGGAGGGTGGAGGAGGTCGAGGTGGAGGAGGAGGAATGAGAGGCGAGGATCGTGTACAAGTACCGTCGCAAGCTGAAGTTTGAGCGAGCGGGAGCAGAGGTCCTGCGAGCGGAAAGAAGCAATTCCGAGAGAGCAAGGAAAAGACTGGGCTCATGTGGTTCAATACAGGGAGGAGAAAGTAGGGGACTGGCCGAGTTCGTCGATAGTGGCAACTGCGGCCTGGGGGGGAGGGTTCCAAGAAGGGGAGGTGAGGAGGATAGGAGGAGGAGGAAATACGGTGCTATAAAAGGGAGGAGGAAGAAGACGTAAACGACAAAATAGGAGGATGAACGAGGGGGAAGAAGGGAGATGGAGGACTGCTCGTGCCAACCTGTCCCTCCGAGAGCCCCCAACGATAGTTCTAGCGGAAATCCAGGGAGCGTGCTCTAGCACACGACGCAGCCCTTGGACTTTTTCCTCTCCTTGGGCGCGGGGGCCAGGACCGCACGAATCGCCTCGTCGAACACGTTCTTGAGTCCCTTTTGCGTGAGCGCCGAGCACTCCAAGTACCTGCGAACCGCACAACAATCAGCTCCCCTTCCTCCCCAGTTCTAATCCCGACGAGAAGGACGCACCGGACGGCTCCAATGTCCCGCGCCATAGCTGCGGCCTGCTGGTACGAGATGGGGCTCATCCGACGCTCGCGGAGCTTGTCGATCGTGTCCCTGTCTTCACGGAGATCGAGCTTGGTTCCGACGAGGATGAGAGGGATGTTGGGTGCGTGGTGGCAGATCTCGGGGTACCACTGCGCGCCTCGAGAGAAGAGGGAGAACGTCAGCTCCCGCGCTTCCTCCTCTCGTCACATCCCGCACCGAGGTGGGAAAAAAAACGCACCTTGGTCCTCACGTTCTCGAAACTGGGCGGGCTGACGAGACTGAAGCACACGAGGAAGACGTCCGTCTGGGGGTAGCTGAGGGGACGCAGCCGGTCGTAATCCTCCTGTCCGGCGGTATCCCACAGGCCGAGGTTGATGGGCTTGCCGTCCACCATGACATTCGCCGAGTACTGTTTCAGGCATTGGAACCATTAGCACGAGCGTCGAGGCACTGGTCGCGTGCGAGTGGAACGCACGTTATCGAAGACGCTGTGGAGCCGCCTGGGCGTTAGCGACGGTGGGAACGGGTCAAAAGCAAAGTGACGCACGTAGGGATGTACTCTCCCTGGGGAATGGAGATGGAGAGAGGTTAGCAAGGGGAGGGCGAAGAGGAATGGCAGGGGAGGTCACGCACGGGGAACGCGTTCTGTAAGCGTCAAGAGATGGGGACAGCGTCAGAACGTGCTGGCTCCTCGCAGAGAGCACAAGGGAACGCACGGTGGTGTAAGAGATGAGGAGACACGTCTGGTTGCGAGGGAGAGGAGAGAAACGGGGTCGTCAGCGTGAGTTCGCGATACAGAGGGAGCGATGGTTGCCCACCTTTCCGACCGCTCCATCGCCTACTACGACTGCCTTGATTGCTTGCATCTCGAGGTGTTCTGCTGGGCGTGTCGGGCGAGAGTCAGAGGGTGGAACGGGGAGTATCAGGGACCGGGAGGGCTCGAGCGGATGCTCACGCTAGAGGAAGAGCTGGTAGAGATCTGGACAGAGTAGAACGTGAGCTACTCTGCTCAGTGAAGCTACAGCCCAGCCGAGTCCCCCCTTTCGCTGGTTGGAGAGAGCTCACCTCAATGTCGCGTCTCGGAGAGAGCGTTGGAGCGTGCTGTTTGAGAGAACGAGGGAGGGAAGGGCGGGAAACGGACGAGGATCGACTGTTGGAGTGAGGCCTTGAGCTTCCCGTATCAGCTGAGAGGACTCTCTTGCCAACTTACCGAGCTTGACGTAGGTTGCGGAGGAGAGGAGAGGAGTCCCGAAGAGAAGAGGAGCTCTTGGCCGTCGCTTTCTTATTTCTCTCTCCTTTTCTAACACTCACACTCTCGTACAAGAGCAACGAGTCGCTTTGAACACGGAGCCTATTTGCCAGAGATTTCTAGACCTTACTTGGCCACCTGGCTCTCTCCAAGCTTCTGCCAGAAGAGCGCCTCCGCCTCGCGCCAAACACGGTTGGGTCCAGTGCCCGCCTCGCTCGCCTGGATCGAAGTACCGAGACGCGTGGCACGTTCGGGGATGGCGGTGAGGAGGGTGAGGAGGGAGGGGAGGAGGTCGGACGAGAAGGCCTCTGAGGCTTCGCGCGGGAGGAGCGTGGGGAGGTGGTCGATCGAGACGACGGTGAGAGGAGGTCCAGCGGCGATTCTGGGAAAGTGACGTCGTTAGCTGTGTTGGAGGGAGCGCTGCGACGAGGAACGCACCCGGGAACGTCGACGGTGGGCTTGTCAAAGGTCGTGTTGATCGCGTAAATGGGGATGGGGTTGTTGGGGTTGGTCGTGTCGCAGCTGACGTCGACGACGCAGCGGAGGTTGCGCTTGTCGCCAATGGCGGCAATGGAAGCGGGGTCGACAAACGAGGGGATCTTGGCGGTGAGGTAGATGCAGTTGACAAAGATGTCGACTGGGAGTGGCTCGGGATCAGCTCTCGTTCTCTTTCGCAAGGCAGGTAAACCGCACCATCGAGGATCTCCTGGAAAGGACCTCCCTTGGCGGTCTCCGCCATGTCCCACTTGACGATATCCTCGCTGCGCAATCAAGAAACGCATCAGCTCTCGCTCTCCCACCAGACCAAGCAGCGTGCCACTCACTTCCTCAATCCCGCCTTCAAGAAGAAGTCGACCGCTCCACTTCCACACCTTCCAAGCGCACCAATAACGAGCGCCCTAGGCTTCCTCCCGAGCGCCTTCTCGACGACCGCCAACCGCTCCTTGACATGGTCGACGAGCGCATCCTCATTAGGATAAGGCTTGATCTCCCCGAGGCGTCCCTTCTCCCCCTCACTCCCCACCTGCTCCGCCAACGCGAGCGCTCCAACCGCCGCTCCAGCGAACCCAGCGTGGTACCCAAACGCCGCAACGCGTCGACCGCGCTCGTCCTGGAGGAACTCGAGGTCGTACAGCATTCCCGTAGGCTGACCGTCCTGCCAGCGCTGGAGGACGTCGATCCAGCCGCCCTGCTGCTTGTAGCAGTGCGCGAACATGATGTGCGTGTGAGGGAGGGGAGAGGTGTCGTTCTCGGGGAGCTCCTTGAGACCGATGATGGGGGTCGTGATGGGTGCCGAGGGCCACGAGTTGTGAGGAGCAAGAGTGCAGCCGACCCTGTGGTTCGTGCAGGCGTCAGTCCAAGGACGGAGGGAGGACGAGGGAGGGACGAACGCCTCGTATTCCGAGTCGGCAAAGATGCGCTGAGGATCACGCTCGACGGTGATGATGAATCCAGCGTCCATGAGCTTCTTGGCGGTGGTAGGAGTCAAGCAGGCGCGGTGCTCAAACTCCTTGGTCTCGCATCGAAGCCAGAGCTGGATGAGCGGGGAGGAGCGGGTTAGCGAGATGAGCTCAAATTGCGAGCTTGGAGAGGCCGCGACTTGCGTGCTGTCCTGAGGTGGGATTGGTGGAAGTCATTTCTGTAGTTTAGCTTGGAAGGAGCTGGGAAGGAGAGGGGGAGGAGGAAGGAGTCAAGATCAGGTGGTAGCAGAGCACGGTAGCACTTCTCTCGCTGGCCGAGCTCTTTCTCGTGTAGATTGAGGTGAGAAATCTCTTTTTCGCATTCCCTTTCTACCTTCCGCTCCTCCCACTAAACACCTTCTGCGTCTGCGCAGCCCCAGCAAGGTTAGGGAATGGCACCCTCGCCCCCTTCTCCATCGCCTCCAACCCCTTCGCCCACACCTCACTCCACCACGTCGAGCTCTCCCCAAGGAGGAGATCGACACTGACCCCGCGCGAACCAGCGATCGTGAGATCCTGCCACCGCTCTTGAACTTGAACGTACTCGGGAGTAAGGGTGGGGGAGGGGATGAGCGTGGGTTGGGGGGTGATGGTCGTGCGGCGGATCGAGCGGTCAGTGTCGAGGAGGAAGGGCTCGGATTGGAAGTCGAGAGTGATGGGAGGGTCGGAGATTTGCGCTTCGTCGCTGGGAGTAGGAGATGGGATTTAGCACGCGAGTCGCGCAACCAGAAACGAAAGGCGTACAAGGGCAGGACGTCCGGAGTGAGCACCGTCGTGTGGGTCATCGAGACCTGGAAGTCGCAAGCGCTGAGGAAGAGTTCAAAAGATCAGCTTCCTTCCCACCAGAGAGAGAGAAGTAAAAGAAAGAACGCACCCGTTCGGCACCATCATGTCCGTCGCGCTCGTCACCACCTTCGAGCTCCGTACCTCCCCATCCGCACCAATCTCTACCTCGAGCGAAACGATTCCCTTCCCGACCTTGGGCAGCTCCACAGGGCGGTACACCAATCGTCGGAACTCGCTGCTCAGGAGCGTCGGCCCAATGAGCGGCTCGTCCTCGATCGACCCGACGCCGAGGATGGCAGCAAAGGGCGTGGTGGTGGAAGGAGTGAGGACGCCAGTCGAAGCGAGAAGTCCAGAAGGAGGGCTACGGGAGCGCATTCGTCAGCTGAGCTCTTCGGAGGAAGCGAAAAAAACGCACCAAGAGATGAAGACGCTCTTGAGCCCCTCCTGCGTCGCCCTCCAGCGCGTGAACCTCTCAAACGGCCCGTTCCCTTCAAGCACAGGCTCCATCGACTTGCCAACCGGCCCGACAGGGAGGTACAGCGGCCAAACGACGTGCCCAAACGTCCCCTTCATCGCGTACTTCTCTCCCTTCCGCTCGACCTCCTTGAACGGCGCCCGAATCCCTAGTAGCGGGGTCGAGAATCCGTTCGCAACGACAGCAACGCGGATCGTGTGCTCCATCCGCATCTTCTCGCTCCAAGCCGCAAACTCGATCGCTGCAGCGTGCTCCGAGTTGATGGGCCCGGCGCCAGCGATGAGAGGAGCGAGGGAGAGCGTCTTGAGGCGCGCGAAAGAGGAGGTGGCGCCGGCGGTCCAGGGGGGAGAGAGGGGAGGGGTGAAGGGGAAGAGGGCGTATTTGGTCGCATGGAGGTCCGAGGCGATCGAGGCGTAGACGGCGGTGGCGGATTGAATGGCGTCCTGGGAGAGGAGATGTGAGTGGGTGTGGACACAGGAGGAGGGAAGACGCACGTGGACGAAAGCGGCTCCGAGAAGGCGCTCTGTCCGCTCAAGGTAGCGAGCTTCGATGGCGGTGGCGTTGAGGACGTTCTGCGAGGCAGTAAGCGAGAGTTTTGACCGAGGACGAACGGACTTCTGACTCACGGGCGTTTCTCCAGGCTCCAAGAACGCCTTGCTCATGCGCGAGACGGCTTGGTAGACCTCGGGGCGAAGGGTACTCGCAGGCTTTGGCAGCTCAAACTCTTGCTGATGCGAGTTCTGTAGAAATCGGGTTCAGCGTCGCGTTCGAGAAGGCAAGGAGCAGATACGCACCTCAGCCAAAGTATCGAGCTCATCCTTTGCAGCGTTCACGGAGGTCCTCCGTCCGGACAGGACGAGCGAGAGTACGGGGCCTCTTCGTTCGAAGGAGATCTTGACGCCATGGGTTCGAGAGAGGTTCTGAATCACTCGCGAGTCTGCACGAATTCGTAAGTGGGGGCCCTTCAGGACGAGAGGAGGGACGTACTCGGGCTCAAGAGCAAGAAGAGCGTCCGATCCGACAGCGCGATGCCTGTTTGTGCGGAAAGCTCAGCAACCACTCCAGCATCGCAGAGACCTTCAACGCACTGTCCATGATGACGGGTCCTGGTTTTGAGAGCGTCGCAGGATCGGGCATATCCCACAGCAGCACCATGACCATCTTGGCGAGCTCCTTCTTCTCCATCACCTCGACCCGCTTCGGCTTCCAGAACGTCTTGGTCTTCTCCCGTCCCTTGGTCGACGCCCTCCATCTCGGATCCAACGTATCCAACCCGAGTCCGCCGCGCTCCTTTGCTCCGACGAGCGCCCTGAGCTGCTTCTTGTTGAACGCCGTGTTGAGTCGATGCGCCGTCTTGGCCCAGATCTTGTCGTACACGATCCGAACGCTCTCCGGATCGTTGGGTCCAGGTACGACAAACCTCTTAGGGCGGAGGTTACTGAGGTCGAGTTCGGTGGGAGGTCCGTCGGGGAAGATAGGTCGGAGAAGGGTTTGGGGACTGAGAGGCTTTGGCGGAGGTCGAGGTGGGGGTGCAGGAGTGACGGGAGTGGCGTAGTCGGGTCGGGCGTCGTCACTTGCGACCAGCCCTTCCAGGAGCGCGCTCATCTCGGCTTCCTCCTCCTCCTTGGTGCTCAGCTCCCGCTCTTCCTCCTCGCGTGGTGCAGCAGCTTGAGCATCGCCTGCGATCCCTCGAACTCCTCGTACGACCGACGAACTAGTCTCCCGAGCGTTCAGACGAAGGTGGCTGGTGGAAGCGACGGGTCGGCCAGAGCTGAGAGGGCGGGAGGAAGAAGTAAAAGGAGAGGAGAGGTCGGGTCGGTGAACGAGCTGTAGGCAGGCGGGGCAGCCGGTTCCAACGCGGTCGATGGTCTGGCAAGAAGGTCTCGGGAGTGAGAAGGACCTGCGCATAGCCTTTGGTCCTGCCTTGACGAGTTGCTGGACGATGTGCTGGTTGGAAGGAAAGAAGCCGAATCGACTGCCTCGACTTTTTGCTCCCTCCGCACCCGACCCAACGCACCTCACCCTCCTCCTCCCAGAACCACCTAGCCTAGCATGCGCCATCGCCTAGCCAACAAGTCGCTCAGTCGGCCGACCGCCCACCGCCTTTTGCTCCTGCGCAACCTCGTCTCCTCCCTCCTCCAGCACGAAACGATCACGACCACCGTCGCGAAAGCCAAGGAGGCGCAGAAGATGGCGGACCAGGTTATCGGCTGGGGCAAGAAGGGAGGCAAGAGCAACTGGGATCGCGCGAACGCGTACCTCCTCGTACGTCCCTCTCTCACCCGACCCTCTCTGCCTTGCTCCCCAGAAAGCTAACTCTCTCGATCCATTGCAGAACCCCACCGTCACCCTCCGCCCCCTCTTTACCACCTTTGCCAACCGGTACGCTCTCCGTGCGGGTGGGTACACCCGTATCACCCGCGCTGGCCACCGAGTAGGAGACCACGCCCCGCTCGCGGTCCTCGAGCTCGTCGACGGCCCGCACGACCTCAAGTTCGAGATGACGGCGCGTACGGCCGGGCGGGAGTTGGCTATTCGAGCGAGGGAGGGAGCTGGACTCGATGGGTTCTGGGACTTCCGTAAGAGGGTCGAGGGAGGGACGGAGGCGGAGGTTCTGGCGCGGTTGGAGGAGAGCGAGGAGCTCGAGGAGATGACGAGGAAGAACGTTCGCAAGGCTTTGGCGTTCAGGCAGGCCGAGACGCTCCTCATCAAGGAGCCTACCGAGGGCGAGGAAGCGGACGACACTCCCCCCGAGACGGCCATCGCACCTTCAACAGCGTTCCTCAACCGAGTGCACCACCACTACCTCCGTTCCCTCGCCACTCTCTCCCTCTCCACCACTCTCAAACCCGACTCGGAACGTTCCATCACTCAGCTCACGCAGCGCCTCAACCCCTCCGACACGCGCGGAGCCCCTTCGCCCGTCCTTACGGTCCCTCGAATGGGTCGCGTGCTGAAAGCGGGAGAACGGACCGACGGGTGGGAGTTGGAGGAGGGAGCGGAGAGGAGCGCAAAGGTTGGCGGACCGATCGGGAGGGCCAAGGGAAGTCGGTCGAGGGAGGGTCGGAGGCAGGTGTGGACGGGGACGAAGAGGAGCGACGAGGCGCTTGCGGAGCCTTAGAGCTTTCGATGGAATTGAGAAGCTGCAAGAGGAGTATTGGGTACTGTCCATTGGGGGAAGAAAAGTGCAAGGCTACAAAGTGGCGAGAAGAGAAAGTGTCCATCAATCTACAGCAAAACGACTCCTCCACCTCCTCATTGATGGTACGCCGGATCCCACCCCCTGTTGCTCTCCACCGGCGGCTTGGGCGTCTTCCTCGCTCCTCCCATCCCCTCGAGCGGGTGCTGAGTTCTCGCCTGCTCGGGGTAGGCGTACTCGAGTCCCGACGTCCCGCCGTACGACGACGCGTTCGCGTAGTTGGTCTGAATCGGCGTGGGCTGCTCGTAGGCGTTGTGCGCCTGCGAAGGGTAGTACGGCTGCTCGTACGCCTCGTCCCGGTATCCGCTCCCGGCTCCGTTGTTCGCGTAATCCCTGTAGCCCTCCCCGCTCCGCTCCTGCGCGTACGGCGGCTCCTGGTACTCGTGCTGCTGCTGCGTGTCGGTCCACTTTTCGTTGTCGTCGCGCGAGATCTCGTTCCGGAGGGACGACGTTTGGCGACCGTGCGAGTACTGGGGTCCCGTGAGTCCCTCTGCCGAGGGACGACCGTCTGCCGAGGGACGACCGGTCGAGGCAGCGTCCCAGAGGCCTGATTGACGGATCTCCTCGCGCTCGGCGGAGTAGACGCTGTCGTAGCGGGCGCTGCGAGAGATCGCTCGTCATTGGGGGGTCTCGAAAGGGATCGAGGGATGCGTACTGGTCGAGCTTCTGCTCCGACGCATAGATGTTCTCGTACATGAGGAAGTACCCCTACAGCACAACCAAGCTAGAATCAGCTTCGGTTCCTCCCCACGACCAACTCGTTCGACTCACCTCGCACAGCCCCACAATAATGAACAGCAGCCCCATGATGCCCACCTGAACCCACGTCCAAATGTTGCAAATCTCCGTCCCGCTCGTCACGCTCCCCGTGTCCAGGCTCGTCGTCTGTCCTCCGATCGTCGAGTTGGACATGGTCTGTGACGAAAAGAGGGCCTCGCACGCGATCATGGCAGTCGAGTGGCGGGCGGCGGAGAGGATGATGAACGCGAGAGCGATGATGAACGCCACTGCGACCAGGCCGGCGTTGATGCGTGCGCTGAGGGGAGAGAGCAGACCGACGGTCAGCTGGGGAGCAGGCGCAGCGGGAGAGGAGGAACGCACTAGGTTTTGAACATGGCTGGTCGCTCACGATACACGCCTAGGAAGCCCATGATCTGGATGAGGGCGACGAGGATACAGGCTACGCCCAGGATGTACGGGCCGAACGAGGGAATCGACACGGCGACGACTATTAGGGGGGCAGAGGACAGGGTCAGCTCTGGGCTCCTCGTCGATCGCACCTGTGCACCTCCCATACGTGCAAAAGGTGTACGTACTGCTAGGAGTGGCCATCGAGAGGATCCCAGCCACGAGAGAGACGACCACGAACTGGGCGATGATCGCGTACACGCCGGCATTGTCTGGAGTAGAGCGCACCGATGTCAGCTCCCAGTCTCCATCAGGAGGCCTCCAGAACGCTCTACTCACATAGAGGAATCGCGCAACAGCAGTACGTCCTGGACCACACCATTACTGAGGATATCCGGGAGGAAGCCTGGGCGGAGGTCGAAGGCTGGGGGCGACCGAGGGGATGGAGGGGTGGGTGAGGAGAGGGGTGACTTGGGTGAGGTCCTTCTAGCTTTCTTTTTGGTTGAAGCGGTGGGTGGATCGGAGGGGGAGTTCGATGAGGTTGCGGCGCAGGAGAAAGGGTTGCTGCGTAGTAGTCCCTGGGTCTGGGGGGAGTCGCGGTCGGGTTTCGTGGGCTGAGAGCTGGTTCCTGAGCGTACGGCGAGTGGTTTTGTACTGACTGGGAAGTAGTTTGGCGGAGGAGGTGAGGGGGAGAGGCAGACCCGCGCAAGTCGAACGACTGCCAGCGTGAGGCGGTGAGGCGTTCGCTCCTTGGGCTCTCTCGACGACGACGACGATGAAGAAAGGTTTCTTCTCCAGCAGTTCTGCGAGCAAGACTACGGCGGCAGCACCAGCACCACCAACTCTCTCGCATTCCTCCCTCGCAATCTCCACTCGACGCGTCCATCCAACTCCTCTTCCATCGGGCATCCTCTCTCAACCCCAGCCTGGAGGGCTCCGCTGGTCCTTCCCACACGAGACTTGCGCTCTCTGCCTCACCACCCTCTCCGCGCGCCTCTTCTCCCAAACCCCGTTCGCCTCCTCCAACACTCCCCTCCCCTCCCTCTCCTCCCCTCCCTTCGCCCTCTCCGACATCCCAGGGCGCGGCAAAGGCCTCGTAGCTACACGAGACATTCCAGCGGGGACCGTCATCTTCCACGATAGGCCTATCCTCGTCTACGACCCCGCCCGCGCTCCCCATCGAACCCAGCTCGAATCCCTCCTTCTCGATGCCATCTCCCGCCTCAATCCCGATACTCAGGCGGCGTTCCTCTCCCTCTTCAACGCGTTCGCTGGGGACTCGCTACTTGGGATCGTCGAGACGAACCAGTACCAGCTCGTTCATCTGGAAGGGGCCGAGACGGCGTACTCGGGCGTGTTCCCTACGTTCTCTCGGTTGAACCACAGTTGCAACCCGAATGTGATGCCGGAATGGGACTCGGCGAGTTTCTCGGTGGGCGTCAGGACGGTTCGGCCAGTTCGGAAGGGGGACGAGCTGCTCGTCACGTACATTGTGCCCTTCCAGAAGAGGCGGGAGAGGAGGGAGGAGCTGCTCGTCAAGGTGCGTCCCTGCGTTTTTCGAGAGAAGTTAGAGCTGATCCCCGTTTCTTTCGCAGTGGAAGTTCGAGTGTCGATGCGAGTGGTGCAGCTTGAGCGAGGAGGAGAGCGCCGAGAAGGACAAGGAGCGGGAGCGGATGGCAAAGGCCTGGTTGAAATCAATGCAGTCGTAGCTCTGGACTTTGGCAGTACGCAAGGACTCGGTACCAGCCTGCCAAATGTGTGAGGACTTTTCGCAGAGGAAGAGGAGCGAACAGGGGGACAACCGGCAACTCGCGCCGACCAAGTTCCTCTCTCTTGAGCTTATACCATGTCTCCCCCGTCGAAACGACTGAGTGAGATTGCTTCTCATCTATCCCCTACTGCTTCCAGAGCTCCTCGAGTGATCCAGGCGCCCTCTGAACCCCTCCTGGATCTGCGCAGCGACTTGGGCGAATCGTACGTCCTCTCGTCTCCTCCGCTCTCCCGCCGCTAATCCAGGCGTGCTAGTCCCGTGTACCAGCACGAAACCAACACTCTGCACTGGGTCGACATTGGAAAGAACCAAGTGCACCACTTGCAGCTCGCTACCATGTCGCACACGTTCGACACGTACGAGCATCAAGTTTCCTGCATTCGCTTGCGCGTCGATGGACCCGGTGTGAGTTCGTTCGCTCTTCGATCCTCAGAGGTCACTTAACCAACCCCTCGTGCAGTTCATCGCCGCCTGCCTGAAAGGCTTCGCTCTCCTTCCTCCCTCGACGACCCTCAACCCCGCACCCATCTCCTACGTCGCTCTCGCCTCGAGCTCCTCCGCCACCACTCCCCAGATGTTCAACGACGGCGAAGTTGATCCTGCGGGACGCTTCATGGCGGCGACCAAGATCCTTCGAGGACTGCCGGTCAAGATGCTCAAGGAATCGACCCTGTTCAGCGTCGAGAAGAGCGGCGAAGTGCAGACCGTCTTGGAGGGACTGGCGCTGCCGAATGGGATTGGGTTTACAAAGGATAGCAAGACGATGTGCGCCCTTTTGCCGTCCTTCTCGCCGTTCCAGCTGATGGACCTCCTTCGCAGCTACGTGACCGACACCCTCCTCTCCACGATCTTCTCCTTCTCCTACGACCTCGCAACCGGTACTCTCGACCTCTCCACCAAGAAGGTCTTCGTCAGCACCAAGGACGAATCGAACGGCGGGCTGCCAGACGGTCTAGCAGTCGACGAGGAGGATCACGTCTGGAGCGCCAAATTCCGCGGATCAAAAGTCACTCGCTACCGCCCCGACGGGTCCATCGACCTCGAGCTCCTCTTCCAAAAGGCGCGGAACGTCACCTGTATCGAATTTGGGGGTAAGGACTTGACGACGTTGTTCGTTACGACGGCGTCGCTAGCCGAGAGTGGGGAGGGTGCGAAGCAGGAGCTTGTGGAACAGGTGCGGCGCGCTTCTTTCCTCCCTGCGCGAGTGGAACTGATGCTGCGCTTCTCCTTTGCAGTACCCGCTTTCGGGAGCGGTGTTTGCTGTCGATTTAACGGGGCATGGGATCAAGGGGAGAGCAAAGCATCGTTTTCAGGGGTAGCTCGGTTCGCTCTCTTCTTCCTCTGCGAAAACAAGACTGCCAAATAGTTTCAAAGTGTCGGTTGCGAGGTTCCTTCGTGCTGCCAAGTCGTGAGCTCCAAGCCACTCTCCCGATCCAAGGCCAAGTGGTGACGACGCGTCGCCCCAGCTCTCCTTCTTCTCTTCCTCCCACCAACCTCTCACCTCACAAACCGCAGCATGGACGGACTTATGAGCTTCGGCAAGCAAGCTTACAAGGCGTACCAGGACTCGGAGTCGAACGATTCGCAGGCGAACCAGGGACAAGCGCACCAAGGCTCCGGCAACGGCCAGTTCGGAATCCAAGGCACGCCCTTCCCTCCTCTCCCAGTCCCTCTCTAACCTCCCCACCACAGGCTCCTCGGCGCTCAACTCCTCGGACAACAACCGCCCGAGCGGTCCGGTCGACATCGACGGAGATGATGCAGTCGCGGCGGCGTCGAACGACGCTGGAGGGGATTCGGGGCTGTTCTCCCAGGCCATGTCGTTTATCAACCAGCACAAGGACGATGGAGATGACGATGTGGACGAGGAGAAAGTGCAGGCGGCGCACAACCAGGCCTGTTCGTCTCTCGGGCAGTCCAAAGTGGGGGAGGGAGAGCTGATGGCGTGTGTGCTGCAGATGGTTCTGGAGAGGGGAACGCCGGGCAGCTCAGTGCGGGCGCTATGGGAGCTGCGGCGGCGATGCAGGCGCTCAAGAGCTTTACGTCTGGGGGCGAGGGAGGAGCAGCGGCGAGCTCCTCGGGAGGCTCATTCCAGAGTAAGCTTATTGGGAGGGCGATGAGGTACGTTGTTCGCTAGCTGGAGGTACAGGAAGGTCGCTGATGAGATCTGGACGATTGCATAGCGAGGCAGCGAAGCTGTTCGACCAGAATGGAGGTGCGGCGTCCGGGGACAAGCAGGTGAGTTTGTTGATGGTTTGGAACTCGGCAGGCGACGAGCGCTGACGAAACGTGCAGGATGTCGTTAGCGCTGCGGGACAGATGGTCATGAAGCTGCTCATCAAGAACCAAGTCAGCGGAATGGTCGGCGGAGGCTCCAGTGGAGGCCTCGGGAGCCTGATGGGAATGGCTCAGCAATTCATGAAGTAGCCTGTACGGAATACAAGAGGAACAGCGTACAAAGTTGCAGGTCAAAAGAGCTAAACGAGGTTGCGGAGATGCGAGAGGAATGCGGGAGGGGGAGAGGCTACGACGAAAACCACCACGACAGCGCCCACTTCGCGATCCTCCAAGCCAGGTACGCTGCGACAAAGTTTGAAAAGACGGCGAGCTGCACCAAAGGACTCGTCAGCGATCCCTAGTCGACCAGCGCGCGAAAGGACACTCACCCAATCGTCGACCCCCCTCAACCCAATCGGAATCTCGACCCTCTGTCCCTCCTTCGCTGGAAACTCGCCAGCCTTGTAAAACTCGTCCAGCAGCTGGTCCTTCTCGATCCACCGCTCCCTGGTCCAAAAATCGAACCCCTTACGCTCGTCCGCTGTGACCGCCTTGTCCGCTTCGTCGGGGGAATGAGCGGCGTCGATCGTGCCGAGGGGGACTTGGGCGAGGTCGAAGGAACGGAGGTGGGTGTGGACGGTGGGAGGAGCTCCGTCGCCGCTGTAGATCGAGGAGAGGGTGTAGTACGATTGTGCGTAGCTGCGGAGAGGGTCAGCGAGGTCATTTGGAAAGGTGGAGGCTCGACGTACCCTGCAGGAGGAACACCAGGGTAGCCGATAGTGATATCGTAAAAGGCGAGGTCGGGAGTGACGGGGAGGAGAGTGCGGAGGCAGAAAAGGAGGCCAGTCGAGCGAGGGAGGATCATGTTGCGCATGTCGGGCTGCGAAAGTCGATGGCATCAGTTTCCTCGAGCTGCGACAGGAGTAGAGAGCAAACGCACCACTCCCGTCTTCTCCGCAAAGCGAGCGCTCCCAGGACGCGTGAGCTTGGAAACCAGCGTTCCCTCGGGGAAGACCAGCAAGGCCAGCGACTTCTTGTACTTGCTCGCGCGAGTCCCGAGGGTGCGAAGGTTCTTCCCCGTCGGTCCTCGATCCGTCTCCCATGAACTAGCGAGGAACACAAAGTCCCAGAGCTTCATCGCCGGTCCACCAACTGCAGAAGGGCGTTACCAAACCGCGCAGAACGGTCTCGCCTGCGCGAGGACACACTTGGAATGTACTGGAGCGAGGCTTTGAGGGTAATGACGACCGCTCCGGCCAGGCTGCTTGCGTAGAAGAACGTCCAGAGGTAGATCCAGTCGGCATACTGCTGGTGGTTCGCAATCCAAACTGCACCGCCGCACCGCATCAGCTCCCACTCGCCCGCTCCACCTCTCCTACCGCTACTGTACTCACCCGCTCGCTCCTTGAGCTTTAGCCCTACCACCTTGCCACTCTCATCCTTCTCCAGCACGTCCTCCAAGCGGATACTCGAATCGCACGTGATGACGAGCGTCGTCTCGTTCGAGATCCAGACCAGCACCCTCGCGAACGACTCCTTCGAGAAGCGAATGTACTGCGCCGCACGGGGGGGATCAGCTCAAGCCGCAAGCGCACAGGGAGCTCCATCTCACATCCCAGTACAGCGCGCGCAGGCCTCCTGGGATCCACGAGAGCGGGTAGAGGACAAGCTGGCTGAGGTGCATCCCCAGGAAGATGAGGGCGAACGCCAGAGTCATGCCATAGGTTCGGAGAGGGTTGAGAGGTGCTCGTTCTGGGATTGGAGTGGCGTGAAGAGGTCGGGCGTTGCTCGTCTTCGAGGCCATGGCGAGAGCTCGAGCTGGAGGACCAGTGACGCGAGTCGGGTTTGGGGGAGGCGACTGGCGAGGCAGGCGGAGGGTGTGGTGCGGGCGGGAGAGCGGTGAGAGTAACGCCGGTTGGGAGGAGGAGAAAGAGCGAACGCAGCGAGGAGGGAGCGCGAGGACTTCGATTTTAGGGGCCTTCTCCTCCTCAGCTTCTAATTCTTGAAGCTATTGCTAGACCGCACAACGCCAGCGGGAACGACATCAACCGCGTCCAATCCTCCCTCCGCATCCTCAAGTCCAGCTCCACCCTCCCCTGCCCTCCCTCCGGGAACTCTCCTCGCTCGTAGAACTCTCCCATCAACCGATCCTTCTCCTCCCACCTCCTCCTCGTCCAATCCTGGAGAGCCATCCGCTCCTCGACGCTCAATTCCTCAGCTCCCTTGTCCCTCCTCGCGCCAAGAGGGATACTAGCGAGATCGACGGCGCGAAGGTGGACGTGGACCTTCGGAGGGGAGGTTCCGAGGCCGAAGGTGGAATGGAGCGTGTAAAATTCTTGCGCGAAGCCTTGGGGTGGGACGCCAGGGTAGCCGATCGTCAGGTCGTAGAGGGTTAGGTCGGGGGTGAGGGAGGAGAGGGTGCGAAGGCAGTGGAGGAGGCCCGTTGAGCGTGGCATGAGGAGGTTCTGGAGGTCGGGCTGTTGCGTAGCGTTAATATGGAGAGAATCGAACGCAGGATGGAGGTACTCACGACGTTTGAAGCCTCAGCAAAAGCCGCACTTTTTGGTCGAGTGAGCTTCGAGACCAGCGTTCCCTCTGGAAAGAGGAGCAGCGAGAACGGCAGACCATTCTCGAGGTTCTGCTTCGCTGTTCCATAGATCCTTGACTTCTGCAAAGGCTTTTCCTTGCTCACGAACGCGAAGCGGAAGAGCTGCATCGCCTGCGAGATGATTGACACGTGAATTCTCGGTCGAAAGCGAGGAATGAGAGGACGTACGGGGCCGAGGATGGGAGGCCATTTCAACGAGGCTTTGAGAATGATGCAAATCCCTGTCCCGATCGAGGAAAAGGCAAAGAGGATCCTGCGAGAGGTCAGCAAGCGCCGTTGGAGCTCGCTCTTCGCACGGCGCACCAGATGTACACCCAGTCTGCTGAAAGAGTCAGCTCTGTTCGACGAAGCCATTGATAACGCACCTGCATACTGCTGGTGATTCGCAACCCAAACTGGAGGAAAGAACAGGCGATTAGCTCCCCTCCCCTATCTCCAGGAAGAGGACCACTCACGCGACCTCTCGGCCAGCCTCAACCCCACCGCCTCCCCCCTCCAATCCCTCCTCACCAACTCCTGCAACACCAAGCTTTCATCCACCGTAACAACAAGCCTGGACGGTCCCCAGAGCTGAACAACCGCAAGCAGCAAGCTGCCGAACCCGTCCTTCGTCCAGGCGATCCCGCGGTGGTAGGTACGTCGCGCGAGGGAGAAGGGGAGGAAGTAGAGTGGGAGGATGAGGAGTTGGACGAGGTGGATGAGGAGGCAGGAGGTGAGGAAGAAGGTGTAGAAGAGGGCTGGGCGGAGAGTGCGTCTTGCCAGTCCGCACGCAGGGCGGTCGCGGATTGGGAGAGTGTGGAGAGGCGGAGGTGGAGAGATTGGGCCCCGCTCGCAAGAATCTGAGGGCATGCTGTTGCGAGGTGGCGGTGGGAGGAAGAAAGAGGGCGGGGCGTTGATTCCGCAGACAAGACCGAGGGTTTGTTTGAGATTTCTGCGGTTGCTCTTCCTGAGTGGCCATCAACAGGTTGCAGCATTTCGCGTGGAGCATTTCCTATCGTACAGAGGACTCTGGGGGGAGCAAATAAAGGGGAAAGAAAAGCAAGGTTATGGGGAGGGGGATGCTGTGCACAAAGAGGGGAGGGGAGGCAACGAAAGGAAGTCTATGGCGGGGTTGGAATACGTATGCACGTCGAAAGGACTAGTCCCGACTGGCGAGAGCCTTGTAATAGACCTGCGAGGAGAACCAAGGTCAGCGAGCGGTCGACGACACCCATCTCCTCCTGCGAAACTCACGATGGTGACAAACTGCAAAGGCCAAACGCGAGTCAGCGAGCGCTCTCGACCCCGCAAACGAGGAGATAAAGACGCACCTTCCGCTTGTACCTCGTCGTAACGCCCACGCTCAGGAACCCTCCCTTGATCGGACTCGCGGCGAGATGATTGATGACGCTATGATCCGGCTTGGGCAGGATCGAGTTGTCGTCCCCACTCCCCTGCGTAACGTACGCCGCATGGTTCAACGGACCCTTCTCAAGCTGCGCCGGCAACGAGGGAGGGGCGACGCCGCTGCTCGAGGGCGGAGGAGGGAGGTTGGGCGGGACTCCTGTTCCTCCAGCGTTCAGGAACCCGCTCTCGATCGCGTCCCTCGCCGTCTCCCACTCGCCCCATTCGACTAACTCGGGAGGGATCTCCTGCGTCCATTCCGAGTCGTCGACTTCCCACTTGTCCTCCTCGTCCTCGTCCAACGCTCCCCATGCCGTCGGAGGGATCGTCGCTCCCGACGAGGTCGACGTAGAGCCAGGAGCGACGAGAGAGCCCGAGGACCAGTCGAGAAGCGTTGCGGCGGCTTTCGAGGGGTTGGCGTTCACTTGGAGGTAATTGATGAGGTTGCCGTCGGCGTCGGTCGCGACGGGGAGATGCTTTGACGCTTTCCACTCCTTGTCGACGATGAACTTGAGGCGATGAGGACCGGGGGGAAGAGAGATGAGGGCGGAGAAGTCGGATGCGCTGCGAGGCAGAGAACGGCGTTAGCTTTCGTCCTCCAAACACGGTTGCAAGCGAGAGGACGTACTCGGTCTTCCGTAGCTCAATCTTGGTCTTCCAGCCCTTCGCAAACGTGCCCGTCACAAACACCTCCTTGGGCCCCTTGGCCACGCCGTCGACGACTCCCTGCCCGTCCTCGTTCTTCCACTTGATCAACGTCGGTACGCCGTCCTTGCCCGCACCAAGATCGACCGCCGCCGCCAGCAAGCTCGCTGCGATCGTAGCGGAAGGTACGGATAATAGAGGAATGGGGATTGCTGCGAGGGGCGCGTTGAAGAGGTTCGGAGGGAGGAGGACGGCGGGAGAGATGCGGATGGCGGGGTTGCTGGGGGTGTATGGAGGGGAAGGAGAGGGAATGACGCCCGTGCCAGAGGGGATCGAGTCGACGGCGATGGGGAGTGCGCTTGATGGGACGCGGGGAGCGAGGACGCTGTCGATGGGAGGGTGGGAAGGAGGGTACGGCGGGGAGGTGTGTGGCGGGAGGAGCTGGGGCGCGTTGGTCGCGGGGTAGGCTGAAGAGGACGTCGGGGCGAAGATCGACGCTGCAGCACCGGTTAGGCTTGTCGGAGGTCCTTGAGAGAGCTGGCGTCCGCTTGCGCCAAAGGGAGAGTCGGCGGGAAAGTCCTCGGCGCTGGGGGAGACGATGACGGGCATGCGATCTTGGGAGAGGAGGACGGCTGAAGTGAGACGAGGAGAGGCCTTGTAGGAGGGGTGGGTGGTGTCGTCTGCGTGCATGGGGGCTTCGACGGAGAGGGCCGAGGTCGAGGGGAGGGAGATGGCGGAAGGAGGTCGGTTGTTCTCGAGGAGCGAGGAGGACGTTCCACGACGAGGAGTAGGTCCGGCGCTCGGGAGGGGAGTGGATGCGTCGTCCCTTCGAGGTCCATAGACGACATGCTCAGCCTTGCCCTGCATGGCTCCTCGAAGCGTGCCCTCCCCAATCTCCATCTCGTCGCCCGAAAGGTCGGCCACCGCCTCGCTGTTCTTTCTCCTCCAAGAGCTTGATCGTGCGGCGACCTGAGGGGTCGAGGTGAAGGAGAGGGAGGTATTGACGTCCGAGAGCTCGATGCTCTTCTTCCGCCGGCTGGGCCGACCCTTGACGAGGGGAGTGCTGAGGTCGGGGAGGGCGGCGCTCTTGACGACGGGCGAATTGGGTTGAGAAGCACGCCCTGCTCCTGGGCGGTTCGCTGCCTGGGCGTTCGAGGGGGTATTGCCCATGGCGCCGGGAGAGAAGGCGACGGTGGTAGGGCCGGGAGTGGGGAGCCAACTAGGAAAAGAGACGGTGTGCAAGTCAGCTTGAAACGGACCTGTAGGAGAGGAACAAGGCGCGTTAGCTCTTCGCGTTCCTTGTGCCGACTGGTGCTGGGAGAGTGCTGGTTGGTCCCTCCTGCTCAGGATCCGAGCTAGCTGTCCACGATCACGCACGGCCTGTTTCCCAGGTGCTTCAAGCACTCCACGCGTCCCAATCTCCTCCAGATCTACCCCCCAAGAAAGGGTCTTCTAGCAGAGTTCCCCAAGCGTTCCCTTGGCGTCGGGCGAACTCCTCCCACGCCCTGAGAAGTGCGACCCTCCCGACAGCTCGCCAGCCCTCCCCTGCCCGCGCAGCCCCAGAAGCTCACCTCTACAGTCCGGAGTGAAGCTGTATTAGGAGCGAAAGGAGAGTTGTGGCGAGTGGGCAGGGGGAGAGCGAGAGAGAGGAGGATGATGCGTTATCGCGGGGGAGAAGCTCGGCGAGTTGAAGGGGGAGGAGTGGGACGGTGGCGACGTAGGCTGAGGTCGAGTCGAGAGTTGGCCTGGGGCCTTGACTTGAGCAGCTGGAGGAGTGTGGCGAGAGGGAGAAGGGCAAGAGGAGGCGACGTTGAACTCGGTCAGTTTCTGGTCTACGCTCCTCTTCCCTCGACCACTCGGATCCTCTTTTGACGACGACGACGACCAGGTGCTCTAAATGAAGGCGCCAACGGCCTACCTCCTCTTCCTTGCAGCTGCCTTCGCCAGCGCCAGCATGCTCGCCATCCCAACCCCGACCCAGACGGCTCAGCATGACCTGGGGGACCCCAAGCGGATCGTAGCAAGGCAGGACACGACTGCCACCTCTCGCTCTTCCACCATTCGCATCCCCGCCAACGCAGCGTGAGTCAGGTTTCTCCTTGAGGCTCTTTTCAGGAGGTTGTTTCTCGGGGTTCGTTCGAGGTTGGCGCGAAGCGACGACGAGCTTGGGAGGGTAAGGAAGGAATGCTGCGAGGTATTCTCGAGGGCCCTTCGCGGTGGGGAGGAGCGGGGCACTGTTTCGAGGTCGTCGAGAGGTGGCGAGCTGATCGTTGCTTCCTCGTGCAGTGCTGGAGGGCTCTCCTACACGCGACCAGCTATCACCGACGCGATCTCGTACTACAAGATCGTGGAGAACAACCCCATCACCTTTGGCTGGAGCTTTACGAGCCTCTAGTACGTCCCTCTCTCCCTCCTTCGGGCGGATCATGGGGGAAGCTAACGCCGATCTCTTCTCTTCCAGCGTGACTCCTACGGCTCTCACCTTTGAGGCCCGCTGTTCAGCAAACAGCTACACCTACCCCGTTGGACCTGCGACCGGAATCCCCGGGGAGAGCACGCAGATCGTCTGGGATCCCTATGCGTGGGTTCCTTTCTCCTTTCAGCGCGTCTTGGACGGCATAGCTGACTTCCCGCAGCGACCAACAATCTCCAGGCGCAGTCCCCTTTGCACAGGCTTCCTACACACTGCGAGTTTACGACGAGCGAGGAGTCGATGCGGTGGCGACTGGCGGCTACTTTTATGGGTCGAACTCCCTCGTAGTCTTTGCGATGTACAGCCCAGCGGCCTACACGCCTCTAGCAGCTGGTTCGTCCTCTCCAGCATCTCAATCTCAGCGCGCCGACCTCTCGCTGACGTTCTTGACAGGGTGGACCTGCGTCTCCTGCTCGCTCGCCTCCCTCAGCGCGACCCTCTCCCACCCCCTCCTCGTCGCCCTCCCCGTCACGCTGGCGTTCGTCCTCATTGGTGGCGCAGGCGTGCTGTATCGATGACCGACTAGTCAACGGACCAACGGACATTCGTGCTTCCTTCCCCTTTCCCTTTACGACCCCACCACGCATTTTGGACACTACCTCCCCCCTCGCATAGCCGCATTCTTGATGTAGTTCTCTCGATACGAAAATACAGCCCCTTTTGTCGCCCGGCACCAGCGCTTTTGCGACGTCTCGCGAAGGTCACCGCCACTGCTCTCCGAGAACCCACAGCGAGCGAGGTCAACTAAATTGCATGCAGACACCCTTCTCCCCGCTCACTCCACCCACTCTATAATCTCGCCACCACCAGCCGATGGTCCGTCCGAAACGAGCATTCCATCCTCGTACTGATTCGGCACGACCCCAAACCTACGGACCTCCACCCCTTCCCTCCCCCGCTCTTCAACGCCCCATTATCCCCAAGAAGCACCACGTCGATGATTACCGGCGTATCGGTCCTCGCAAAACCGGTGAACGTGTGCAGATCCCCGAAAGGCGAGTGCAGCAGTCCTCCCTCGTTCGCTCTCGACGCCAGCTCGAGTTCGTGCCTCGTATCGACGAACGACGGCCCTTTGGGCCGCTCGACGCTGAGAGGAGCATACCGCGCCCCAGTGAGGATCTGGTACCCCTCCTCCCAGCTCGGGGAGTTGAGATCCCCGAGGAGGACGACGAGTTTCGTCGCCCCTTCGTGCGCGAGGAGGGAGGCGAGGCGGTGGAGGATGAGTTTGGCGCTTTCGGTGCGAGAGAGGAGGCCCCGATCGTCGAAGTGCGTATTGAGGACGAAGAAGTCTGGGTCGGGGGAGGAAGAGGGAAGGAAGAGGGAGCGGAAGTGGACGAGGGTGACCATGCGCGTTTGGCCTGCGTCCCAGGAGATGGAGCCGGGGATGTCGGGGGTCTTGGAGAGCCAGAAATGTTCGACTGAGAGGAGCTGTAGGCGGTCCCTGTCGGAGAAAGAGCATCAGGACGTGCGAAGCTCCTCCCTTCGAGAGACGTACCTGCGATAGAAGATGGGAACGAATTCGCCAGCCTTGATCCCGTCGTATCTTCCCACTCCCACATGCGCGTATCCCTCACCCAGCAGCTCCGCCAAATCCTCCACCTGGTTCTCGAGCGCCTCCTGGAATCCGACGACGTCCAGCTCCTCCCACAGAACAGCATCCGCGACCTTCTCCCTTCGCTCCCTCCAGGATCTCTCGCCCCACCCTTTGGCTTTCATTTGAGGAGCTCGAGGAGATTGGAAGTGGAGGGGTCGTCCGGCGGTGCCGTCGTAACGGATGTTGAAGGTGCCGAACGAGAGGTGCCGAGGAGGGTGCGGGAGAGGCGGGTGAGAGGGAGCGAGGGAGAACATCTAGGAGGTTGTTAGGAGGGATAGGATTGCGAGAGCGAGTAGGGCGTAGCGCAGACAGGTGTCGACGGAGGTCAGGGGAGGAGAGGATGTTGTGCCGCAGTTCGGGGAGTCCTTCTCGCTGTTGGTGGTTGGCGCTGGAGCTGGATAAGAAGCAGTATTACCACCCCAAGGAGAGTTGTCCCCCGTCGGAGTTGGGTAAGAGCAAGAGGGGAGCCAGCGCCGACGCTCGAGGGAAGCTCGAAGCTCGCTCCAGCTCAGCTCTTCCTCCTACGCTTCACGACGATGGCCTACCACTCTGAAGCCAGCTCACCGAAAACCGAGGACGACTCTCCCTGGCTGGACGAGCCCGACCACTCTCTCGCAGCCTCCTCCACTCCCCACACCCACCACGACCCAGTTTCTCAGCAAGAGTGGGAGAAGCTCTCTCTCCGCTACTCTGACGTGCGCCCTCCTCCCAGCTCTGCTTCTCGCTTCTCCAGAGCTAACGAGAACCCCTCCCCAGGCCGGCTACCGCGACGGCATCACCTCGGGCAAGAGCAGTCACCTCCAAACCGGCTTTGACCAGGGCTTCACCACCGCCTCTCCCTTTGCGCGCGAAGTCGGCAGTCTCCGTGGAATCGCAGCATCCCTCCTTGCGATCCTCACCACCGCCTCGGGCGCCAAGCATGCGGGGAACGTTGGAGAAGCGCTGGGAGAGCGCAAGGTGGATGTGGTGGGGGAATGTCGAGCGCTCGTCACGGCGCTGGGGAAGCTGGATGAGCAACGAGTGCTTCCGGTGGATCAGGAGGCGGAGGAGCATGCCAAGACGCATGCGGAGGAAGGGCTCAGTTTGGAGATGCTGGAGAGGAAGGAGATGCGGAGGATGGAGGAGGCGATGAATGGGCTTGGGAGTGGGAAGAAGGCCGAGGGAGCGGGGTTGGAGGATTGCAGAGGGAGGCTGGAGGACCTGCTGAAGGTGTGCGGGCTCGAGGGGGTCATGCCGAGGAGGATCTGAGGAGGGACGTCGGAACACCTCCGAGGAGGACCTACCTCCGCGCTCTCTCTCGACCTTGGGAAGGTCGCGACGCCGCACACGATGGAGGATGAGGTGCGTAGCTTGCCAGTGGAGAAGGATCACAGCTAATCCTGGTCTTCCGAACGCAGAACAGCGTCTCGTGCGAACCGGCAGCCGTCGCTGGGTTAAGGATCGTTCGCCTCAAGACAGCTCTCGAGGAGCTGCGAATCTCTCGAGACGATGAACGAAATACAAGCTCCCACGATCACAGATTACTTGGGTACTTCCATCAGATGCTGGCCTGCCTACGCATACAAGGTGTCCTTCGCCTCGCCCCGCGCTCAAGCGTACTCGTCCCTCGACTCGAGCGTCTCGCACAACGACTCTATCACCCCATCCACCTGCTCCATCGGCACTCCACACCCCAGCGCAATCAACTGCCTGTACTGCCCCATCCTCGTCCCCGTCCCAACCGCACTCTGCAACCTCGCGAATTCGCCAAAGAGTTCCTCGCGCTCTTCCTTCCTTTCGTCGATCCTCGCCCGAACCTGGCGCGCGCGCTCCACCGCGTCGGCAGGAGGGTTGTTGGCCAATTCGCGCAAGGCGTCGAGGTCGCCTTCGCCGCTCGCTCCCGCCTCAGCATACTGCTGCTCCCTCGTCCCTTCGTCCCTCATCCACTTCTCCCACCCAAGCCTGAACCTCATCCCCATCTTGTTCTCCAACTCCTCCACCAGGTCCCTCTCCCTCGTTTCGAGCGCCACGAGCCCACTTGCGGCTTGTTGTAGTCCCGCGACCGTTCGCTGCGATTCGACAATCTCGCCTTGGATGTTGCCGACGAGCGCATGCGCCTGAGCGAGGTCCCGATCCTTCTCCTCGAGCTCGGTATCGAACGACGTAGCGAGCTTCTCGAGGAGGTCGGCCATGGCGGGAACGCAACGAGCCGAAGCTCGTTGGCCTACTTCGCTCGAATGGAGTTGAGGGGCGAAAGGGGGGACAGGGTGCGGAGCGGAGGGGAGGAGGTTCGAGGTCGTAGCGGCGGGAGGGAGGGGAGGGACGCCGAGTTCGGCTTCGCGGAACCGCTCGTCTTCGAGGATGTAGTCCTCGGCCGACTTGCCGTCCCGATTCGCAATCTTGGGGTCTCCGCCATTGTCGAGAAGGATCTTGACGAGGCGTTTACTCCTCGCGCGCGCCGCGAGCGTCAGAGCCGTCTCGCCTTCCTCGTCTTGGAAGTTGAGAATGTCGGCGACCTCCTTGGGGTAGTCGACGAGGCGCGCGAGGACGGTCTCGATGTAGTACCTCGCCGCGTGCGTCTTGCCCTTCTGGAGCGCGATGTCGACAATGTAGTGGAACACGGTCCGGTCGTTGCGGTCGATGTTGATCGTCGAGCGGTGGAGGAGCTCAAAGAGTTCGGGGAACTTGCGAAGGTCGTAGTTGTTGGTGAACATGACGCTCCGCATGAGGGCCGTCTGGCCCATCGAGTTGGCGCGGAAGATGTCGGCGCCGGCGGTGAGGAGGAGTTTGACGATCCGGATCCGACCCATCGCGCACGCCCAGTGGAGCGCCGTGTGCCCGTCGTCGTCGATGACGACGTTGGGGTCGAAGTCGGCGGGAGGGGCGACGAGGAATTGGGGGACCTGAGTCGACTCGGAGACAAAGTAGTCAAGGATCATGCGCGCGTACCGCAGGGGACCCAATCCAAGCTGCGCGTGCGCCGACGTCGGCGCCATCTCCTGATGCTTGCGCTTCCGCGCTCCTCCTCCTCCTCCCATCGACCCTTCTTGCTGCTGGTACTCGTGGTCCCCCATCTCGCTCCCAAGCGGCGAAGGCGTCTCGCTGCTCCCACTCGCCTCGCTCGGCGTAGGGCTCAAACTCCTCCCCTCGCTCCCCAACGCCGCCAACGCCAGTTCCTCCTCGCTCTCCTCCCTCGCACGCTCCTCGGCCGCCTTCTTCAACTCGGCCGCCTTCTTCGCCGCTGATGCCGCCTTGGTCGCCTGGACGCGCGCCGTCTTGGGGTTCGGAACGATGTCGCCTTCGCCGAGGTCGGCCTTCTTCTTGGGTCGGGCAGGAGGGGCGGTGATGTGCTTTGGGGCGAGAGGGGGAGAATCGGCGGTGGGGACGTAGTCGAAGATGGGTTGGAGGAGGCGGTCGACGCCGTACTGTCGAGAGAGAGCGATGCCGCGATCCATGGGGACCCAGGTTCCTGTAGGAAAGACGAGAGAGTTAGCAAGAGGTTCGTGGAGATGATTTCGAGTGTGTAGAGCGAGTGGGAAAGAGCTCTGGCCTTGGAACAAAGGCCTTCACACGAGAGGACGCGCACGCGACGCGACGAGCGAGGTCATCGCGGCCACCCCGGCTGTTCCCCCAAGCACTCTTGCTGCATTCTCCTACTCCATGCGAGCGGAAGGACCCGCTCGGAGGGGCAGGGGAGACCCCTCGAAGGAGAACGGCTGGGAGAGACGTTGCAGCACGCGAAGAAGAGGATCGGATCGGACGTGTCCTACTCGATCCAGCTCCTCGCCCAGCCGCGCGCGCGCTCTCCCTCTGTACCCTCCTGTACTCCCTCCTTCTCCCCCCGTTCCCATCCCCATCCAAGCCACCAAAGCAGGACGTGACGAACTCACCCTGATATTTGCCGTACCCTCCCTGGACCTTCTCATGCGTCCCCTTCTGCACCTCCCTCTCGAGCACCCTAGTCCTCTGCGGCTTGTCAAACCCCGCGACCCTGCGACCCCCGTGCATCAGTCTCCCTTTCCTTCGCGCGCACGTCGGCGAGAGCGGAAACTCACTTGAGGATTTGTGTCGCGTTGAGCCACCCGTCGGCTTTGCGTCGCATGACGGCTACGCCCGAGCAGGGGAACTCATAGACGGGTACGGACGAATAGGTCGCTTTATAAACGGTGGTCATGGCTCTGGAGGAAGGAAGTGGGCGAGGGAGACGCGAGGAGGAAGTCGGATGTGGGAGGGTTGAGTGGACTGGATCGACTCGAACGCGAGTTGGGTCGTCCCTTGATGAAGACTCTGGGGTCGAGTTCTGAACCTGGCCTTGGGGCTTTCGAGAGAACGTCGCGCCTGAGAAGAAGAGGGGAACGCCTCCTCGTCGTCGTCGAAGGCGCGTCTCTGGTCGAAATTCTCGACTCGATCTCGACGACCAACTCGTTCCACTCGACGTTCTCCACTCTCCTGCGTCCTGTCCTCCCCCTTACGCTCCTCGCCTTTACCGCCTAGAAATGAGCCCAAGTCACGCCTCTGGACCTTTCGAGCCCATCCCAGCACCCCAGGCTATCGCAAAGTCCGCTCGCGTTCCTCTCGGGTCAGTTCCTCTCCGCCCTCTCCCCCCGTTCCAAGCTGACCCCCGCCTTTGAACCAGCTGGCGAGATGCCTGTGGATCGTGCGTTGACTCCGTCTCGGGAGGCAGAGGGAAGGGAGCTGATGCTGCTGCTGTGGGCAGGTTGCTGATCCCGCTCAACGTGTGTCGGCATGAGACTCTGTATGCTACCTGGAGTGAGTTCGCTCGCTGCGAGAAGCTGGGGAATTCAGCTGACGGTGCGTTTGGGAATTGCAGAGTGCGACAACGAGAGGTAGGCTTGAGTGAGCTTGGGAGAGGGAGGACGAGCTGACGGATGTGCTTTCGTTTCTTGCAGGCACGCGTACGAGAAGTGAGTGGGCTCGGCTGGGGATACAGGTAGACGGGATGGGCCGCTAACGCTCTTTGTTCCCCCCTCTCTCAAGGTGCCAGTACGACGAGTGCGTACCAAGCCTCTCCTCCTTCCGAACAGCCGCTGATCGCACCTCTCTCTTCCTCCCTCCTCTCCTCTCCACCTCCCTCCTCTCCTCTCCACCTCCCTCCTCTCCGCCACTCATCCTCACGTCATCGCCGCCTCTCCCCTCCCTCTCCTCCCTCGACGTCTCCCCACCACCCCGCCAACAGCTACATGTCCCGAATGAAGGGCCTCGAAGTCGCCGAGCGGAAAGCGCGCGAGGAGGCATGAAGAAGGACGCATCGAGCATTTAGGAAGGAGAGTGTGTAACGTGGATGAGGTCTCGATTGATGCGGGCTGGAGAAGGGGGAGGGAGGAGACGGCTGCTTGGACGGAGGCGTTCGGGTCGACTGCTCTGCGCCGAGGTGGGCTCTACTGCGCCCTCTGGATCGATCCTACACGACTGAAGGAAGACGGGAACCGAAGCTACGACGGAGCCAACTGCTCCCGCGTGCTCCACCTGACTCTCGCGCCACTCGGCACCCGATCGAGTGGTGACTCTCTCCATTCCTCTACTCCGTCCATCCGCCCCTCCCACCCCCTTCCTCCCACTCCTTCAAGTACCTCCCAACCTTCCCCTGCACCTCCTCGGGCCCCATACTCCGTCCGAACGCGTCGACAAACTTGCCCTGCGGGTCCATGAGGTAGAAGAAGATCGAGTGGTCGACGAGGTAGTCGTCCGACGCGAGCGCGTTGGGTGGGGTCGAGAAGTAGACGCGGCTGTGGGGTGGGAGTTAGTGGGGGAGGGAGAGAGGGAGGGTAAGACGGACTAGGCTTTGCAGCACTTCTTGATGTCTTCGTACGAGCCTGAGAGCCCCACGAGCGACGGGTGGAAGTCTGTGGGCGCTGTTAGCGGAGTGGGGGAGGAGGAGCGAAGGAAGAACGGACCTTGGACGTAGGCTTTGACAGCTGCGACGCTGTCTCGTGCGGGGTCGCAAGTGATGAAGACGGGGAGGATGTCGACCTTGTGCTCTTCCGCTGTTCCTCGTTCCTTCCGTTAGCCGAGCAGGTAAAGTACGAGAGGAGGAACAACGCACAAATGGCGTTCACGACGAGGCCCATCTTGTCGAGCTCCTCAGGACAGATGTCCGGGCAATTCGTGAATCCAAACTGCACGCACTGGTCAGCATTCCTCCCTCCCCCAAGCGACGCGCGAGGAGAAACGCACATAGACCAGACTCCACCTCCCCAGCAAGTCCTTGTCCGAGAAGCTCCCTCCGTCCTGGGTCGTGAGGACGAACGGTCCTCCGATCTTGGGCTTGCCAATCTTTGCCGTCGCCGTCTCTGCCCTCTTCCTCTCTGCGACCTTTTCCTTCTCCTGCTCGAAATACCAGTACAGCCCTGCGCCCGTCAGCGCAAACACCGCTGCGGCTTTGAGCGTGAAGGGCTGCGAGAGAGTGGGAGGGTTAGCAACTCGGCTACGAGCGATGGGAGAGAGGGGTACGAACTCCGACGGCGGATTTGGTGCGCTCGGTTGGCTTCTCCGAGGGGTTTTCGGAGGCGCTGGAGGAGGAGGAGGAGGAGGAAGGGGTGGGTTGGGTGGAGTAGGATCGGAGAGCGGAGAGGGGGGTCGAAGGGAGGTAGCGGGGGAAGCTGGTACGAGCTGTTCTTGGTGCAGTGCGAGTGAGAGTTTGAGTGACTTTGTTCATCGTCGGCGTTGGCGTTGGCGTTGGCGTTGATTCGAGGGTGTCGTTCAGGGATCGAGCGAGCGAACTCGACAATAAACTGGGCGAGATCTCTCTCTGCCAAAGTCCCTGCGACGAACTTGAAATTTAAACTCACTCCAGCCTCTCTGGCCGAGAAAAGTCTCCCGACCTCTGTTCAGCCAACTACGCACGCTACGACAAACCCAAACCCAAAGCGATGCCGTCGACCAGCTCCACAGCACCTTCTCACGTCTCTCTTCCCCTCAGCGTCGCCTCCCCTTCCTTCGTCCCCTCCGCCGCCCTAACCGCCAGCACGAGCACGAGCAGCGCCCTCCCCCAATCCCGCAAGCGTCC